>CAEFZY010037593.1:0-64725 GCA_903066815.1 Brachyrhaphis roseni
CACTCAATACTCAGATCCATGAACGAGATGTAGCAAATATGAACGGGAAGCCACCCAGTGGCTGAAATAAATTACTAAGTTTAAAACACTTTAATAAAGTGGCACCGGATTATAAGGCGCACTGTCAGCTTTTGAGAAAATTGAAGGCTTTTAGGTGCGCCTTATAGTGCGGAAAATACGGTAATTGCTACTGTTTCTAGAAAATGTTAATAATTAGTAGAGACTAGGCCATTTAAATATACCGTTTGTAATCTGGTTCCAAATCCCTGTGTAAGTGCTACATCTTTAAAGCTCTTTTTTTTCTTCCCACATATGCACAGCAGTCCTGAAACATCTTAGAGATGATCCACAGGGGTGGCATGTGGGAATACACGTGGCTGCGGGATTGGCTCCAGGCCTCATGTTGGTATTTTCCACCAGACCGCAGAGAAAAATGTGTGGAAGATGAGGAGAGAAGAGACAACCTCCAAACATAGCAGCAAGTCTTTCGAACTATTTACTGTAGCAAAAGTGCATGCTGATAAGTCACAGCTTAATGCTTTTATCTGCTGACCTATATTTCCACCTAGTAAAATAGTCATGAGCCTAGTATTTTGATTAAAATGAAGCATGCTTCCAAACTGTGGTATTAGACTCTTGTTCTGTCTCTTCTACATATTTCTTGCTCTGTGAGGGGTCTCCAGAAGAAAATTTCCAGTTGTTAAATGTACGTGTGGCCAACCACGGCATAAAAATCACATAACTTGTGATCTTGTCAGGAAAAATAGCTCAAAAATGTAGCTAAATTAGTTCAAAATAAAATGGATTGACAAAAAAAATAAAATAATGAAGGTTTTCAGGTTGAACTGAGGTATTAAACAGACATTTTTTCAAGTGTTGTGGTGTAATAAAATAAGAATGAAAATAAATTGATGGTGTGTCTCAATGGTTATGAGTTCAAAACAACTGCATCATCAGCATTTGTCTTGCAAGATGTGCCTTAAAACCCACAAATCCTGTTTCTTGTGCATTACCATCCACACAACCTTCAGCTGCTGCCTTCCTATGATGGTATATCAGCAGTAAGTGTCTCCTGGAAAGGTGAGTGATACACACACTGAGTATTTAAGGAGGAGAAGGAGTATGCTAACATTGGAAAATTATTTACAGCTTCTAACTGCAGCAGTCACTCTGGGTACTTTATGACAATAGCAACCTTGAGCAGGAGAAGACAGCTCTATCTTGATAGAATATGGCCAAGCACAGAATCACACCAGCAAACACACAGATGAGGTCAGAAGAAACCAGATCGTGATGAAACACTGATAGCAATAAATATAGTGAATCTCATTAAATAGCTCTGTTATGGCAACCAGAGCAAGCAGATTTGGATTTGGCTGTGATGCGACAGAGAGCTTCTTCACATAACAGTTAGACAGTGGCCACTAATTTGAAAAATTTGATTTAAGCCCATCACTGACTCCGTTTGTTGCACAGTAACGCAACATGAAGATTTTACCTTTCACATATTTTTAAAAAGTGCTGACCAACCCAAAAAACATGAACTGAAAACACCAAACGGGACAAGAAAAGGTCCAATTGTGCACTCACTGCTTTGCATATGAATACTCCTTCCTATATTCAGGTTACAACCACAAACCTCAGTGTGTTTTATTTGGATTTTGGGAAGCAGGCAAGTCTCACAACTTTCTGACCTACATACCAAACATGTGTGTGGTGAAAACACTGATTTTATGAATCACAGTGGCAGCAACATTCCAGCAGGACTACAAACATAAAAATCCACCCAGACTTACAGTAGGATGGGTTTGTGGCATAGTTGAAGTCCAGACCAAAATCTAACTGACATTCTTGAAGGTGGATTATCACAATCTCAATCTAACCTGACTGAACTCAAGCTATTTTGCAAAGAAGAATGGGCAGAAATGTTTGGTCTCCGTTGTGCAAACATTGCTTTGTGTTACACAACGCAAAGCAATGTGTAACACAAATTTGAATGTGTTATGGTTCAAGCAATACTTTGCAAATTATTGTATGTGTGTATCGCTGCATCTGTAAAAATAAACACCGAGATAGGAGACTGACCTAGCTGGGTGTGTGCCATGAGGTCTGCTAGTGCGGTCGCAGTGGCGTTGGCGTTGAGGGCAGCGTGAGTGGCGCTGTTGGTGACAGATCTACCTCCTGGGTGGGATGAGGTGGATGAAGCTGAGGAGGAGGTGGACGAGCCCTGGATGACCCGGTTGAACCAGTGCTCGACTGCTGGATGGCTGTGACCCTGATAGGGCGTGGATGTGGCTAGGCGTCCCTGCCGTCGCAGCGAGCCCTCATCTTCTGACGCTGAGGAGGTGTCTGTGTTGAAGAGGTCAAACAGAGCCAAGTCAGAAGAGCAGGAAAGGAAAAAAAAAACACCATCCATGCAGTCACTAGGGGTAAATGGAGGAAAATGAAATAGGATGCCAACTGGCTTTTTGCAGGAATCTAATGATTTTCAGTTAAAAGTTTATTAAAATACAAAAATATTTGATTTATTGGGTCTCCATGTAGAGCAAATGGTAGAGTTCACAGTAGGTAAAGGTCACTGATTTCAAAAAACTAAATTTAAGAATAATCTTTTTCCTGTTTGAGAGCAATACCAGGTCATCAAACAATCTTTGGTGTTAATGTTGTCACTGAGTAAAGACAAGGTGTTTCACATAACACCCCTTGTTTCCACTGAGCGGTATGGCACAGATTAGTGCGGTTTATGACCCCATTTTGTTTGTTTTAAAAGCAGCTCATACAACCGATACTTGTCACACCATTCCTGGTCCTCCTTTCAGATGAACTAACACAAAAAACAAGTGCCTAGATATGGGTTTTACTTCCTCATTGAAAAAACTGGAAGAAAAATCCAATACTATTTTGCTATAGAATACATTATGAACAAAATACATGAGGGCATATAAGTTCAGCTTTAAAAAAAAAAACACAAGTTGAGTTCAATCAGAGCCAGTTTCACTGCAGTTTAGAGGCTGCAGTGAACAGTTGGTCTCATCAAAAATAAACAGGAAAACCTTCAAAGCAACATCAGGATAATTCAGAATGAATACATTCATTTTCATCTTCCAAACACATCTCTGCTTCAAATAGGTTCACATAGATTGAAAAACAAAAGTGCTTCTTTTGACTGATGTTCTGCAGACATGAATTCAACAAGAGGACTAAGCAGTAGGAAAAAATATATATAAAAAAATTTTAAAGGAAAAGCCAGAGTTTTTCCCAGCCATTTCTCTTTCAATGTGAAAATTGTGCAGGTTTTAAAGACAAATACAAAAATCCTTCAAACATCTTAAAATATTAGATGAAAGATTTTCAAGCTGCTGTGCATAATAAAGCATTAATGAATTACAAAAAACTACCCACAGAGAGCGGGAGGCAGGCATTAAGGGAACAGAAGGATTTAGAAGACGGATTTCGACCCTGTGTGTGATCAGCACATGCCTGATGGATATTTCTTCTCCTTAAACGTCTTCAGATGATTATTCTTTCTAATCATCCACAGAATATATTAACAAGACAAGTTCACCAGCTGAGACAGTATTAAAAACTGCTGCTGCTCGCTTTAAGCTGATATTTGGTTTTGTCAAGGCTGTCAGAAGAGGGACGGAGGAGGTGGAATTAGAATGAACCAATTTAATGTCTGTACCATCGCAGGGCTCATGTGGGTTATCTCACATTTATGATTCTGTTTGTTATCCCTCTGCCCGTCTCTGCTCCTTCTCACTCTCCAGTAACTTTGACACAGTTAGGCGAGCGAGGGAGGGAAGGAGAGGGTCAGGGAATACATTTAAAGTAGAAACAGGGAGGCTGAAGGAAGAAGGCATATATATCACCAGGAGACAACAAAGTGTCTGGGTCAGGTAGACAGGGTTGTAGAAGCTGTCATAAGTACATACAATAAAAAAGGAGGTAAAACAGACTATAACTGAGACCTCAGTTATTGCACCAGTGGTATATGTCTTCCCACAAACAAACAGAAAAATAGTAAAACTCCTATCTACTGGCAAACAATGCCAGAGAAAGCACCTCTTTGTAACCTGAAGAAAATTGGAGCAAAACTGAAACTATATGCAAATATTAACCTTCAATTTCCTTATATTGATCATTTTAATCTTTCTTAAGCTGAATGGACCTGGTTAAATATAGAAGAAAAGTATGGAATCTGAACGACTATTTTTCCAAAGTGAACTAGGGTTAGGAGTGGTGTAGCTATTGAATATAAAATAGACATTAATTTCAAAAATGCTTAATTCATCCCAACAGAAAATTAAATTATGTAGAAACTGAAATTATCCTAGATGGTTATGCTGCTGGACAGCAGCACAATGATCCAACAGCAGTATGTAAAAAAAAGAAGAAATATACTGAGGAGAAAATTGATTTGGGCTAAAATATTTACAATATTTATCTATCAAACAGCAGGTGGCCCATTAGAGAGCTTTCTAATGTTTTATTGTGAACCTCAAATTACACTATAAGTAAATCAAACACATTCAATCTTTTATGTTCATCTGTCTGTTTCTTATACTTTCACTGTTCACAAAGAACAAAGATTATTGAACAAATATTTTTTCAATAAATTGTAATATTTTGGAAATTCCTGACATAGAGCTGAAATAATAGTTCATTAAAGCTTTTCAAAGAATAAACTGGGGCCAATTGCAAGATCTCAAGACTTCAGCTGTCTATTCCTGCTGTGAGACAGCGAGAGAGAGGCTGACATAAAGCAGATAACAGGAAGGTTGTATAGAGTACAGCAAAACTGCTCAGTTTTGTCCATGGGAGCTTACAACCTCTTTTACCACAGAACATGCTGGAACTGGAATTACATTGGAAATCTATGCGCAATAATAAGTGCACAGAGATTGCTCTTTTTATGCTAATTGTGCTAATTGCTAATATAAAATTCTAAAGAAAGTCTAACATGTTTTTTCCAAATCCGGTTTTGATTAACAAAACTTTGATTTACAGAGACTGTTTTCTCACTTGGTCCTGATATAAATGAACTAATTACTTGTCATGAAAGGAAGGCTAAAGAGATACTTCCAATGCTGCTCTAATGCCTCTTTATATACATGTATATCAGTTCTTAAATGGTAATGCATAATCAATATTGGAGGGTCAAAGCTTCAAGAAAACCTGAAACTGTGAATCCAGACACAACACTCTGATGGATGCATGTTTAATTTAAACTAAACATGTTGCCACTATTTCTGTTTATGATCTGGGCATATGAAAACAAATTGAATCCAATGAATAGGAACCCGGCTGCTATGACAACTAAACTGGGTGGGAGCACTCATGCAACCTTTTTTGATGCAAATTTACTCCTGAAATTCTTAGACTCATGGCCATTACAGAGGACAGGCGGATTTCAGGGGTATTGTCCAGCTTGTCAAGAACACCTTAATCTTAAAGTATGCTCTTGGTTTTATAATCAAACTCACATACCTCAATGGAGAACAATAAAAACCCCAGAGTTGAAGAATCTTTGAAGACATTCACTCTTTCTTTTCACTGTTGAAGATCGTCATCTGGTTATTTGCTCCTCTGTTATGTCCTCTCTTTTAATTTAAGCCTTGAGGCTCCAGCTCTCCCCCTCTCCTTCCACCCATACACCAATAATAAAAGGCACAGCAGCGTTTGAGACATTGTGAACAAATCAAACACAAATTATTCACTGAAGAATTAGAAGAAATATGAAAGAGCCAAGTGGGCCCTTGAAAGCAGAAAGATGTAAAAAGGAAATAAAATATCTAAAACTCAAATGAACTGGCCCACACAATACAAACAGTTATAAAAGCAGGCAAAAGGTCGACATTGAGAGATGAAGTAAAAAATCTGATAATGCCTCCATGATGTGGCACATGTGGGAAGGTCGGCCTGGGAACACGACGTCAAGAACTGAGTCCTTTGTAGTCACAAAGAATGAACACATTCATCAAACTACACACTTTCTTTCCAGAGCCAAATGCTTGGCAACATCTTTATTAATCACTAGAGCAAATCAGGGTCACCATCCCACACGCCAGTGCTCATGGGATTGATGAAGCTTCAGTGAGAACATGGATCTCAAACATGAGGAGTTCGCTTTAGCTCAGGTGAAGGTGGAGAAGGAGACTCACCAGGTGGTGTGCACGCCTCGACTGAAGACTGAACTAACACAGATCGTCTCTTCGAGGGCATTGGCATTTTCCTCTCTTTGTACTTTGCCAAAGCAGCTTGGACGGCCTCTGTGTGCAGATCTATGGAAAGGTGTTTGTTTTAGGTGATTGTAGAAAAGAAGCAGTCAACATTTAGATTTTTCAGAGATTAAGCTGTTTTTTTTTTTTACCAGATCTGAAGCGCTCATCACGGGCATTGCCGGCCCGGGACTTGTTGTGTTTGGAAACTGGAAGAGCAACTTGGGAGGAGGCCTGGATCCTGTTGTCAATTTGCAAAGATGGATCTACGCCTGCAGGCAAAACAGAACTGAAGTTTGTAGAAAGAAACAAAACATCAATTAAATAATAGTACATTAATCAATTTACGGAATGTTCCCTTAATGGAATCAAGTGTGCTAATTCTTTTTCAGCCAGATCTATTTTTCATTATATAAATGTAATCCTTTAATACTTAGTCTGCTTGCTTTGCATTTATCAATTTGAAAATTAGAAAGTATTTGACTCAACCAGTCTCTCTTACAGCTTCAAAAACTGAATCAAAGTTTTCCAAATAAAGTAAATGCAAGTTTCACAGATGTAACTGAAAGGAGACGATTAGATACCAAGCGTGTCAAGAAAGAGCAGACATTAAATATTTACTAATTAGCATCAGAGGAGAAACCTAAAACCTTCAACACCAATCTTCCAATCACTGGCTTCACTTCTTGCTTTGAACCACACAAAGTATTCACACACTTTGAACATTCTGCATCATTTCATGCTAAATAGAATCAATGAACTGTGTTTTACTGGAATTTTATTTTAGCTTTTCTTTAACAAATGAATATCTGAAAAGTGAAGCGTTATTCCATATTGAGCCACCCTATGTCATTATACCCCCTAAGCTGAACGTCTTGTAAGATATGCCTCTGCCAGGTTTTTACCTTATGGGACTTCACTTTTGGTCATTTTTGCTAAATAACTCAAGTTCAATAAGATTCAAATCAGAGTGTCGGTTGGGATATTGAACCTATACAACCTAAATCTCCCTTTAACGTCTCCACATCTTTATCACTGCCCTGCTTCCTTATTGTAGAGTTCATTTTTGTAACCCCTATTGATTTACAGCACAGATTTGCTCTTCCTTTAAATAAAAAAAAAACCTAAGTCACAATTAGCATTTTGAGCTTTCTGGTAAACCATTTAGCCTGCAACATATTGAATTTACCTGGCTGGCCTATCAGTCACCCATCCATCCATCCAGCTATCTAACACCCGGGCTTTTCAGAGGTAGCTAAACGAGGATCAATGATTTCTACACGGTCAGCGACTCTCAGAGAGCAGCAACAGACACAAGCAGAGCTTAATTGCATAATTCAATTAAATGTACATTTCAGATTTTGTCAAATAAGCATTAAACATCTGAGATACAACATTGAAAACATAAAACATTTATAGACCGATAGTGTGTGTTTGCCATTCAAGTGTATGCCTTCACACATTAATATAGGCCCTTTCGTCGCTCTGACAGTCCGGTCACACAACAGTCTCTCCTCATCTCCCGAAGGGAAACGGGTCCATAAAGCAAGCCAGGACGGTAGACCCGGTTGCTGGGCAGAACACCCCACCCAGAAACACAACACTCAGCCAATCAGAGGTCTGCTCTGTCACAGCAGATGTCTTTATTGGTTCTCAGCGCGCACTGATGAATTTATATCACCTGTCTCAAGACAGCACTTGGTTACTGCTGTGAGTCATAATGATGCATGTCTGTGTATCACCTCCTACATACCAAATATGACTGGTTTATGACAAAAATCGAGTAAGAAGTTGCAGTCACAAAAAAAAGCTACATTGATGAAGTCAATGTGGTTTATGTCGCTAAATGTAAAGTGATAGCTTTAAAAACGTGCTTGAGAAGCATAAAGTGAATTTATGCTCTTATTCCTTAGTAATCAAAAGGAATATTCCGTTTTATTGAAGGTAGTGTCAGCAGTTATTGACATCCATGAGCAGCAGGAGATTATTAAAAACTCCTAAGACCAATGCAAACATAGTCTTTACCTTTTACAGATAAAAAAAAAGGCCTTCAGATGTTATTTTGAGTAATGGAAAAGCATCTGACAGTTTTTACAAATCAAATATTACTTAGTATTTAATTTTAACTAATATATAATATCAACTTCCTTCTGACTTTTCTGAAAGTTAAGTTATATGCTCTTGGATATGGTTGTATAATGAAAAGTTGCATTCTTCAATATACTAGAAACAACCTTACAATTTCTATCTGAACAAAAATCATAAAGGCACCTGATTTGTATATATATTTTTCAGAATTGCAAATCTAAAAATCCCAGGAATTCAAGAAATTTTCATCCCTATGCATACAAAAGGAAAATATTTTTCGTATTTGGGCGTGTTTCCCCATCAACAGGGAAAGGAGCAACAGAAGCTCACTTCCTCTGGAAGTTAAAGCGTGCTCACCGCCTGCTGACCAACTTCTATTGGTCAGCAACAACAGAGTGTCCTGACCAACTGTGGTGTGGTTCCCCAGCTGCATAGCAAAATACAGGAAGGTCCTGCAGCGTGTTGGTGAGGTCAGCAGAACATGTCATCCTAACAAAAGCTCCCTCCCTTTGAGTTATTTACATTGGGAAACATCAAAAGAAAATCAGCTTTGCTTTTGTAAAAAAAGATCCAACTCATCCTGGACCCTGTTTGGTGAAACATAAAGAATAATCTAATATGCAAGGCTTCAAAAATTTGATTTGCTATCAAGTTAATTCCACTTTAGTAGCTCCGTAAAATTCTAATGTTGCATATTGATAGCGACAGTGCTGAGAAAAGGTGTTTGCCTCCTTACAGATTCCTTCTCTTTTTGCTTTAATGCTGCACTTAAAAGGTTTAGGTTTTCAAAATATTATAAAAAAGATAACTTGAATCTTTGAATAAATACAAAAAGCTGTCATTGATTTTAGTTTGATGATCTGAAACATTTACATATGACCAAAAAAATGCCAAATCTGAAAGATAGGAAATACACAGAAAAAAGAAAACAGATGATTCTAAAATTTTTTTACATTTGCTACAAGTAATCAAGTTAGGTTTATCGAAGTAAATACATTAAATGTATTAAGTTGTCATGTCAAACAAATATGACAATGAAGCAACTTTACATTTAATGACATATAGAAAGTTAAATAATTTTTTAAGTTGGATTAATAAAGCGCTCTTATTTTACATTACTACCTTCATTTTGTTTTATTTTTTCAAAATCATCTCATTTTTGTTTTACGTTTCATTTTCATAGCTGTTTATGAAGGTGTTAATTTTCAAATATGCAAAAAAATAATAAAACTTAATCTAGTCAAGAACTCACAAAGGCCGATTTTAAAATTTCATAATTTGTTTCAGAGCAATCTTTCAGTTTATCTAAGATGATCCGTTTTTTGCAAACATGTTTCCAGATATTCTAAAATATTTTGTTCTTATTAGTATCTTCTGAATTTGAAAGTTTATAAGTTTCAATATCTGCATGTTTCTGCACCTGAAACATGGAGGTTTTCTAAATAACTTTGCATATTCTATTAAAACACAAATTATATATATGACACATGTCAGAAGTGTGACACAAAAACAAAGACATACTGAAATATTGATTTTAGGAGCCCACAATATCTTTAATAGTTCTCACTCTGTGTCTGTTAAATCTTAACCAGATTCTTTGTACTGAAATAATTTCTTAAGAAATCCAAAACCCATGTGCAAAGCTTCAGGACACATGCTACTGGCTTAAATTAACCGTTTGGTTTTGGACTCAAAAAGATTAAACAAAGAATCACACAAAACTAACAAAAAGTGATGGATCAGGAGAATGAAGGAAATGATCTGCCCAAGCTAAATAACAGTCCTGCTAATTCCAGTGGAAAGCCTGGAGCTGGAAGACCACGGTACACTCTGGTTTCCACTCACGCCTGTCGGAGCAGGCCGAACTGAAAACTGCGAGGAGCAGATGGAAGATGGAGCAGTGGCAACTTTTGGTATTCACTTCGAATGCAGGCAGAATCTGCCTCCAAAACAGGGATAAATACACTTCTTTGATATATAAATACTGTTATTATATTGACTGTGACCCATCAAATTAGGTACAATTTATTCCCAAAAAACTTTTGTATTACAAGTGCTGGTTTAGAGCCCTAAAGAACATATTTTTCTCTCATGTCAGTAATGAGAAAATAATATGCTGTGCCGCTAATGTTTTCTATCATGTCTTCTTTTTATACCTGAAAGCTCTTAAAGCTCTCCATGTGTTTTATCCTTATAATTTGCACTTTTGTGCATCTAAGACAGGAGCCACTAACTCTTTTGGGTAAAAAAGCAACTTATTAAGAGTACAAAAAAATACTAAGATTTTGAAAGCTGGGTAAGCTAAAACATATGTCTAGTTTCACATTTTAGAAAACAAATCATATAAATTCTACAAAGGAACTAAAATATTTTGTACAATAAGACCAGCTGAGTGAGGTCAATATTTGAAATATTAGTGAGTTGCAGATAAATCTACAGTCTTTAGTAGCAATGACCAAGTCTTTGACAGCAGTTTACTTGATTTTTTGACACCTATTGGAAAAGGTAATGTTTGAATGAACAAGTTAATGTCTTACCACAAATCTTGGGCTCAAGCTTGGTGTCCCAGGGATCTGGTGAAGCTATATCAGTCTGATTTATTCATTCCAAAACCAGTTTTAAGATCATTTTGATTTTGGAAGACTCATTTGTTTTCAAGTTTCATTCATGTCACCCTATCTGTTGCTTTCACACAAAGGAAACTTGCTAAATATCTTAAGGAAGCACCCAGACTCAAGTCTTTCAGAAACTAGAAGGTTTTTGAACACTTGTGATATTATTCACTGTGCAGCAATGAAGGCCCTGCTCCAAAAATCAACAACTTCAAGCACAAATTAAATATGAAGCTAAATGAATATGGTCAAAGGTTTGACCATATTTACTTTCAATTTAAGGCAAAGATTGAACTATTTCTCCACACTGACGAGACGCATCTTTGGAGGAATCAAAATGAAGTTTTAAAACATAAGAACTGACAAGCATAGTGGCAGAAGGAATATGCTAAAGGCCTGATTTATTGTTGGTTTTAGCAGTACATCACAGAAAGTTGATATGGTAGAATGAGAAAGACTCTGTGTCTAAGTTCTTCAACTTCACTTCAGATCAACGACGAGATGTTTGAAACTTGGTGTTCCAACAGAACAAGGATCTAAATCTAAAACAGATTTAGAATAAAGCAGGCTGTTTTTAAACTACTGGAAGGGTCTTTACCTCAACCATATTGGGAATAAGTAGACTGTGCTTAAAGGCCAAACAATTTACATGAGCTACATCAATTCCTCCATGAAGAGTGGTCAAAAATCCAGCAGAAAAATGCTGATGGCAACAGAAAGTATGTGGGTTCTTTGCAACCACTTAAAATTACAGAATTATTATAACTTTCATGCCAATGAAGTGGACATAACCATTTCACCAACAGTTTAATAGCATTTCAAGCAGTCCCATAAAATATTCATATGTCACTCACCAAAAACACCTAAATTAAAATGACTACAAATGATGTAGCTTTCTATTTATTTTTGAAAGCTAATTGTTAATCAGAAAAAACTGCAATCTCACATATGTTTTCTTATTCAAGGCTCTCTGACCTGAAGAACGCAGGCAGACTTACAGGAGCACATGAGCAAAGCATAATTGAGTTAAAATCCTCTTTATGAAAACTTTAGTAGTACATACTGTTCCATGTTATTTTTAAAACTGTTTGGAAAGCAAAATATGTAAAAAAAAAAGTTTTGTTTTTCCACATTTCATTGGTCCCCACATCCTCCCTGTTATTCACTTATGCAGCCAGAGCTAAGTCAAATCTTCTTTCGACAGAATCGATCCAACATGCCGGTGACGCTTACCTTGTATCTGTGGGATGTAGGGCGCCAGCAGCTTGCTTCTTTTTTTCTCATAGCCCTTCTGAGTGATGTCTCCTGTACAGACAAAGACAGACAAATAGAGGAACAGACAGAGAGAGAAAAGAGAGAAAGAGACAGGGAGGGGGACAGAGAGAGATGAGTCATTAGCTCGGCTGAGGCTTGCTGTTCTGTGTGTGTTGGTGTGTGTAACGGACCCAGAATCACACTGCCAGGCTGGTTAGACTGGCACCACATGGTACCAGATCCAGGTTCTGGTTAGGGAACGCTAAATGCATCAGACATACACACTTTTCATTCACTCACAGTATATTTAGCAGCTTTACAAAAACAACACTTTTAATATATTAGCTAGAGAAGACAATTTCCTCTGAGTATTTGAAAAATATTAGCTGAGCAAGTGGAGTTTAAAGGACCATTTATGAGTGCCTAAAATAACATCCCAAAGTAGAAATACTGATGGAAGCATGACACAGTTTTTTATCCCTTGCATGTAAATAAAAGGCAATAATTTAAATAAGATCAGACGAATCCAAGAAGAATTTTTGAAAAAAATTAAGACAGAAAAACATAAAGAATGAGAGAAATGTGTCAAGAAAGAGTTCACAAGTTCTAAAATAACTGAAGAGTTGTACGACTAGTCTACAGAGTGGCTTAAAAGAAGATAAAAAATGTCAAAAGACACAGGAAGGTCAGTAAGATGAAGACTGGCCAATCCAAGATAACAAGAGCTTGTTTCATTTTCCATTAAAGATACTACTTTACACCTGAATCAGCATAATAAAATTGTTTTTTTGTGTTCATTTTGAGCTTTTTTTAAGAAAAAACCATGAGCATGCTTCGTTTCCACACCCTGTACAGTAGCTCTAACAACTTCGAGATAGATCAAAACTAAAATACTGAGACACAGAAGGTTTGTGACAGTAATCTCAGCTGTTAGGAGAATCCACCGCATGATGCATTTCTCTGTGTTGGTTTCAACTTATTAAAATAAAATTGAATCCAGTATTATGAGGTACAGTATTTATGTTTCTCTCTGAGGGGTTCATGACAGCTGACCCAATATTTCACAAACAATACATCCATCTGAAGACTCACATAATTATCCAATGCTTCCAGATTTAAATGATGAAATATTTGTTCATTATTCTTCAGGCAGATTGGATGCAAAATGTCCATGAGTGTCCTTTAGCTCCATCTATCTAACCATGAACTCTGACAAGCTTCCCTGTCCTTACAAGAAAAAAGGATCCCCACAGCTTGATGCTGCCACTACCATTTTGCAAAAAGGAACATTTCGGTCCTATCAGAGATGACACCACATTCTGCTAAATATTTGCAATATCTTCTACAAGGTTTTTCGCAAACCTTACAAAAGTTGTTGTTTTTTTCTTAGCTAAATACAAATGCACTCCACAAACTTTCCAATTTTTTAAATTTTTTTAAAATGTTAAAAATTGGAAAAAGTGTGTGTGTGAGAACACCCCTTCCCTTTACAAATATGCATTACTCAGGGTTGGTCTATCACATTAAATCTCTAATGGGACAAAATGTGGAACAATTTAAGTGACATCAATTCTTTTGCAAGCTACTGTAAATGATTCTGCATTGCTACTTACAGCTTATTAGATTAATTTCTGCTTGTACTCTGCTCTTTAAGTCTCTTCAGGACAACTGTGTGATAATGTGAAGGCAGGTGTTGTTTGCAACGCTGCCCACTGCTCCTGAGTCACCAGTAACAACTGAATGCCTGCACTGTTAAATGTCCAAGAGAGATGGAGGCCAACAACAATGCAATGCTGTCCACAGGCTAAGCTGTCTGACCTGACACTGACTCGTTCGGGTGATAAATTCTCTGTTTGTGTGCGTGTGTGAGAACATCAGTGAGTGTCCATGTGCGTGCCAGCGTGCCCGTTTGCACACCGCAGCAGCCATCCAGTTTGACAAACGCACAATAGAGGCCCACTATTCTCTGCGACAGCTCCGAATTCTGGCCCGCGGCCTGCGGGGTCAGGCCGCCCGGAGAACACGCTGATCCATGGAGTTATGTCTCAGTAAAACTAATCCTCTGATCCGAGAACAAGCAACTTTGTCATAAGGTATTATGGAATAGTCTTGAATGTTGTGTAACAGTCATCTCCTACCCCGAGCCCCTTGTTACACCACACTAAATATTAGATTCCCAAAAAATAATTTTTGCTCTTTTAAAAAAAAAAAAGTAATACGTATTCTGTGTCAGAAGCTGGAGACAACAGTAACATAAATTCCAGAGTTGCCAAGTTGGCAACTTAGCAGCTAAATGTAGCTACTTTTTAGAAGAAAAAAAAGAAAAAGAAAAGAAAAGCCTCAGCAGAGAATCTGGTGACTTTTTGTCATTGGAGACTTATGGAGACTGGTGAGAATGCATGTACTGTTCCTGCTCTGTTTCAGCGACCAACAGGAACTGTCATTACCCGCTCCTCAGGACAAAGGCACACCAAGTCCTCACCCAGCGGTCCCCCTCAGCTGCAGTCAGAGAGGGAGATGATCCCCTTCTGTCAATAAGGTTAAAACCAAAATCAGATTCAAGAGAACTAAGATAGACTCTGTTTGCATGGGTTTGGAAAGGGCTAACATGGAGAAAATCTCTGTTTCCCTAAATATCAGGGCCAGACTGCAACAAACAATTTGGTAAGCAGAGAAGATCATCAGGACTGATCTTCCCTCCATCCAAGACCTGAACAAGTTGATTTTGATATCCATCTTAGTGAAGACAGGACCTACATCTTGAAGTAAAGAGTTGCAAAATTTCCTCTGGAAGGGTGCACATCAGTGTTTGCACATAAATGATGTGTGTAACGTGCATTACTTACTGACTGAATCTATTTCCTCTCTCTTAGACCTTTAAGTATCTCCATAGGAGCAAAACGGGAGGATTCAAAGGTCAATATGTGCCCTGCTGACTGGGGAATAACAGAGGGAGGTGGGGATGTGAAGGGGTAATGGGGATGGTGGGGAGGACACAATTGGAAAGATAGATAGAGGACGGCTTTGCAACTATGGTAAATTTCTGGGAAATTTACAACATTTTCACCTCTGGAACAGAAAAGTCCTCAAATTACGCACTTTAGAAGATTGGAAACACAGTAAAACAAAACAGAGAAGGAATGTGTCAGACGGGAGATAAACAAAAGCTTGACACAGAGCTAAGGGACTTTCTCATATGATCAAAGAAAATAAGCAGGATGGGCTCAGCTGAAGGACTGCATCTCCTCTCAGTCAGGATCCATCTTGATCATAAGCCTGCTCCTTTGTTCCTTTTATCCTTCCACTCAAACCTCTTCCAGCATCATCCCAGCCACTAAGTCCTCGCTGACGACACACAGAAGCCTTCCTGTCATCTCCTGACCTCCAGACACTTTCTCTCTTTTCAATCACCTTCAGTCTGCTAAGCAGAGAAAACAAAAACAAAAAGAGAAATCTCCTGTCAAATGTCCAATTCCACACCATCCGTCTGACGTGAAAGCATCTTATTTACTGGAGGCTGTGGGGGAAAAAGTTCAATCATTTTATGTGGTTACCTTAAACTTTGTGTCACCCAGGCCAGAATTTAAATTTGATAGCGTGTGTGTGAAGCTGTTTGCACTTGCGACCCATTAAACACATACATGAAAGAATAAAGTTATCACCAATCAGAGGGTTCTAACAATCAGAACCCTCAGGAAGAGGAGGTCGGTATGTAAAAGTGTGCGTGAATCTCTGTGTGCACATCTGAGTGGCAGCAACAGATCAAGTCTGTAATACATCACAAAAAATAATCCAGTAACGTCAAAGTTCTTATCCTGATTGTACTCCAAGTATTAAAAAGAGTGTTGCATTGATTTTTTTATAGCTACTATTCTCATGTGTTTAACTAACAGTCTGTTTAATATAAAAAAACAACAACAATGGATGTCAAAAATCTCTTCCCGATCAATGAACATACCATACTAAACAATAGCAGGCTGCATTGATAACACTTCGAAGTAGATGCGGCTAATGAATAAAAAAGAGTTAAACTTTCAATAAAGTCTGAGGATGTAAAAGATGTATTTTCTTTGGCATTGTGAGAAATGCGAGGTTCACTGTAGCTGCAAGAGAGCGAGAGAGAGCAAGACTTTAGAGCAGATAAGAGGAAGACTCCCTGGAGAACAAAGTGTTGTTCTATTTTATCCTTTTGCGCTGTGTGTCATGAAATATGATGGATTTGGAAATGTTGGCAGCATCTACTTAGGTTTCAGGAATTATAGGTGCACTAACCACATTTATTATTAATGTAATGTTTCCAGGTTTGCATTGAACAATATTTCCCTAGTTTTCTGCTTTATTTAGAAAGCTTAGGACTGTGTTTGAAGTGTGTTTATTCTTTCATGTGTGTGTTTACGCTTGTTTTGTTATCAATTGCCACTCGTAGATTTATTCTTCTCTATATGTGACAAAGATTACTTAATTTTCAGGTTACTATGGTACTTATTGTGTTTTATGTTATATTTACCATTTTTGATATGTGATTATTTGAATTAATTTGGATTTGTTGTTGGCAGTCTTAATATCCTGAGTTCTACATTTAAGTTCTCTTTGTCCATCTCTTGCAAACTGAAGCTTAAAAGGAACAATTAGTAAAACTGAACCAAAATCATTGTGGCCGGTTTGTGGTAATACCAATTCCTCCTCAAGAATATATAAATCATTCTATAAACATATGGGGCTGCAATTATTGCATTATAAATTTGTTCCTCCTCTGCAACTGAAATCCTTGAACCCCTGAAATAAAACCTTTATGTCTGCACCAGACTCCAACCCCCTCTTCTTGAATGACCACCAGCCAAAAAGATGGCCCCACCCTTTCCACAATGTCAGATCCCGTGCCAGTCTGACCCAGAAATGTGCCAACTCCGCTGCTGAGCCAGCAATCAAACTGTCTGCCCTTCAGACACAGAAAACCACAACTAAATATTTAGGCAGGGGGAGAAACTACTCTCTGGGCTTGTGCATTAATTGCGGCAGAAAAAGCAGATGTGACCAGCTGTCTGTCAGCATAAGCTCTCCTGCACAATTGGCTTAGGTTTTATATATCACTGTCATTTGAATGTTTACATTTTTTTGGTACATATTTGCAGGAATGGAATATCGGGATGCAAAGTGATGTAATTTTAGGATGCAAAGTATTTCTCTGATCCAACTTTAACTGGATATACTTGTGCATTCACATCTGATGACGAAAGAAAAAGCCAAAAATACAGATGAGCAAAAAGTACAACACCACAGGGCATCTTTACAGTCTATCTAGGACCTATTATGTTTGGTTAATAATAATAGGATTTAAAAAAACACACACACGCACATAAGACCTGTAGCAAACTATAAAGACAGGCAGAGTAACTCACAGAAGCCAGAGGAGGCTGCAGAGTGGTGATGTCTTCAGCAAACAGAGCAGTGATGGAAGAAGGTTCAGAATAAGAGGCCATGGGGTCAGCTGAGGCTAACCAGCTAAAACAGTCTAACACGTCCTGCTGTCATAAATCAGGCCACTCTGCCATTCTTTGTTTCCTTTCAAAGTCAGAGCAGGAGAATGATCGAACCCCAACTCCCTCATCCTGCCTTCCTATCACTACCCTCCCTCTCTTTCTAACCCTCCACTTGCAGCACCCCCTCTGCTCTCACCCCTCCCTCCCCCCTCCAAACAGCCCCCCACCTCTCTCTCTCTTTCACCGTTTCCATCCGACCCTTGTTCACTCTCCTCCCAGCGAAGGTTTCCACAAAGCCAAGCTTGGCTGCAGGATTAGGGTGTCAAAGCAGACCCCTGCCCCCCACCTTTCCCACATACCGATCCTACACAGCACTTCCACTGTACAACAACTGTGAAGAGCCTTGATTAGCTTGTTATGACATGTTCACACAAGTCAGGTTACACCGCATGAAGACAGCTTGTTTCAAAGCAGAGCAACAAAAATCAAACATGAAGATTAAGAAACAAAGAATCAGAAATATCAAGTGAGGGATGAGTTTGGTAACTTTGAGATTAACATTGTAATTCTTCAACAATTTCTACCTAAAAACTGCTTTGTAGGGAAAAAAAAAAAAAAAATTAACCAGCGGAAGCCACTGAGGGGTAAGATTAGTCTACCTTTGATGTTGAGGAAAATCCACCCCTGTATTTAGACTGGCTGGAGATAGAGTCCCACGGGTTTCCTCAGCCTCCTCCGAAGAGGAGGGGATGGATGTCTGCATGTCTGAGCGGCTCTGCATCTGTATTCCATTTTAGACATTAGCCACCCATTTGTCCTGTGGCACACATGTTCAGTGAATCCCTGCATATGATTAGGCTAATTAATGTTTGGTAGCGAAAAGCTAATGAATATAGCCAAACACTTTCAGAGAAAAGAACATCCTGTCTGCTTCTTTAGGCCTTTCACTGCTGGACTAATCGCCTTCTCGGAGGAGGTTTATGGGGAAAATCCTGTGCAAAGCTATTGAATTCAATATGTGAGGTAAATTAATAACCACTGTTGCTTTTATAGAACAAAATACATTTTCTTGTGAATTTTTAAGCTGGTAGTTAAATAGGATGGTAAAATAATTTATACCCTTGGCAGATTTTGATATTTTCATTAGTGCTTAGTCAAAGGAAATGACCAACAACTGCAGGCTAAAAGTAAGAAAAAGTACGAGAGGTATCATTGTTGTAAAGCAAATAATGTTTTCATTAACAATTTTTTTAAAAAGTTGCAAGTTAAAAATGCTTTTTAAAATTGTCAATTATCAAACACCTTTTTAACGCCTGCCTTTTTTATGTTTAAACATTTATTTTTAGGGATGAGCTTCAAGTTTTTGAGGTTGGAAGGGCTCTTTGACGTCACCCTAATCTGTAGCTACCTCCACAGTTGCTATGTCAAAATCAAATCTGAACTTTGGCTGAGCAATTTCAAAACATGAATACTTACAGGTAGAAGAAAGATGTTGGTAAAATAAAATCTAAGTACTTTAAACATAAATCTTCCACACGTGTGAACAATTTCTAGACTAATTGACAACTGCTCAAACCAATTAAACACATTAAATCAGTGAAAATCATACAAAATACTTTTTAACCATATATGTTTCATTGATAAGAAGTACAATTATGAACAATAAAACAGCTTTATGAAAACTTAGAAATGCTATACAGATGAATATTGATAATAATTGTTGTGGCAACGAACACATTTTTAATCACCTTATCTTCCTCAACAATGTTGTACTCATGACATTCATAATCTGTAGAATGTAACTATAATCTTTATTAAATGTTAATATATTACTGCATGAGTGACTTTAAATGTCATATCTATTAAATTACAGCGTTCAAGTGCAGTTGCAATATTGCACTTTAATAATATGATGATGACGGTGAATCCATATTTTCTGCAGCCCTGCATGGAAGCAGTGACATATTCAAACAGGATGATTTTGTTTATTTCCTTAATGTCATGTTAGTTTTTACGTGTAAGGAGGGGATTTTAAAAATAACAAATACTGTCAAAACAGAGGAAGAACAACATAAAAAAGGGAAACTCCCATGTTAATTTCTTCATTCAAAAAAGAAAGGAAGTGTTGCATTCCGATGACTGTGTTAAATACTGCCTGTCCTAATGGCATGTTAGAGGGGATGTCTGGAATACACAGGACACATTGTTGAGTCCAAACTGCTGCCTGTAAATTGCTCAAGTACAGCCTTTGGAGGGTGATGGAGCTTTGCAGAGTTAGACATGTCATTGGAGCTGTCAGGAAGGCGCCTAAAATCTTTGCTGTTTTGCTGACTTTGCCCACAGCCCCTCAGGTATGTTCAGGAGCAAAATCAGGAACCCAAAAAAAAACATGCCTGATTTTTTTTATCCACAGAGTTGGCCTCACCACTTCGAAATATTGATTTCAGTCATTTTCAGAAACATTCTGGCACCAATAGACTGGTTAGTCACACTCATATGTCCTCATCTAGAGATTTGTAGCACAAGACTAAAATACTGAAGTGTTTAACAGCATATGATAATTCTTGCAGAGCAGATTAAATAGTTAAAATTCTTGCTTAAACCTATTTGTTATTTTCCCAAAATGACAATTACATCGATCAATTACTTAGCCCTAAATTTCTTTTCAAACATAGTCAAGACCAAGGAGCTGCCAAAAGATATCAGAGACAAGACTGTAGGTACAAGACTGGAAAAGACTACAAGACCATCAAGAAGTTGACAGCAATTAGTGCAGATATTTATCATCAAAATGATTATCAATAGACGTCAGCCTGGAGCTCCAGACAGGATCTTGACTCACATTGTGAAAATTATTATAGTAAAGATAGGAATCGACCTTCGGCCTTCTGTTGATGATCCTATGGCAGTTTGGAGTTGACCAAATCCCTCATGAGAAGCGTGCAAGTCTACAACAAACATCTTGGCACTGTGCTCAGCAGCAGAGTTTATTCGACAAAGTTCTTAAACACATTTTTTAGCGGATCATTGACCTTGCGGGGGTTTGTTTCTTTAAAATAAAGTTTCTGTTCACAATCATTCACCATTAGTGGCTGCTCATTTGTAGGAGAACAGTACAGAGTGCTGAAAATGTATTCCAATAAAGAAAACAATAAACACAACCTATTTTGTACTCATAACAACTTGGCAGTCTTGTGCTAAGGTAAAGAAGAAGAAAAAAGAAAGAAACTGGGCCTTGAAGTGCTTTGAAATTAAAAAATGTGCAAACAGCAATGTTTCATTCACTTCAGGAGTTTACAGCAATTCAGAACTTGATTCAAGGCCAAATCCATTTAGGTCACATACCGAATGTAGCATCCTGCTCCAACATAGATAAACATAAGGCTATAAGAGATATGTCTGCTGAAGCATAAATTGAACAGAAGTAGCTGTAGGTGCATCGATAAATAATTAAAGTAAAAAAAAAAAAACATTGAAAAGACTTAGAGTAAGTCAGAATCAGGAGGAAGAAGGGTAAATGTTACAGAAAAGAGAGAGTTGATTGAAGCTGATGATGAAACTGAAACTGGGAGCCAGCTGGAGAAACATCAGGAGGTGGAGCTGACTGGAGAATTTTAGACACAAAAGGAAGAAATGATGACAAAAAGAGAAAAGAGAGAAAAATGAGAAATAGAGGAGGACATGATTAAAAGGTAATGACTTCCTCTTCCTTTCAATAGACGCACGTGCTGCTAATACACACACACACGCAATCTGATAACTCTGATCCTAAGGCGCCATGCCGTCCCTCGGCCTCCATCCATCAACAGCTCCAATCACAGCATCGCATCGTTTTTAATTAAGTAGTGCCAACCAATTAGAAGAGTGAACTAACCCTCCATTACCACTTTGTTAATACATAACCCCCTCATCACAAACACAAGCAGACCAAAATTCCCCCTTCGTCCCTCAGGCTCAGTATGGCTGGTGAGCAGACAGACAGCGTGAATAATAAGACATTAGATGCAGAGCTGCTTCACACTGGGGAGCCTGCAGCTGTGCACTGTTTCAGGGAGCAAGCAAGAGGGGCAGCCATAATTAACAAGTCACAAATCAACACTATTACTGTATGTATACACAACAGAGAAACACACTTACATCAGTTCTGAGAAAAATAAAGAAGCAAGGCCACACAGACATAAGTGCAAGGACACATTAACCTGCTAATGTGCCATAAACAAATTAAAAGTATCCTCAGTTATTCTTCATCCCAATTGAACGTTCTCACATTTTCTCTTTACCACCTCAAAGCTCCATGTACTTTATTAAGATATTGTTGAAGCAAAAAAAATTGTTAGGAGTGCTGGTCAGAGTTGACAATGAATGTAATGCTAGAAGAAAACATGTTGAACTCTGTGGCAGTGCCCACCTCCAGTCCCAGAGAGTCTGCAACGACTTCAACACACCTGAATCAAAAGGCTGAATTTGCTCATCAGGAGTCCTTCATCCATGCAGAGGCTTAGTAATGATGCATTCATTCGATTCAGCTGTGTTGGAGCAGGGAAGCATTTAAAAATTGTTGGGTTCGCTGTTAGAGGCGGCAGCAGACTTGAGACCAGGAGGTTCAACCTTCCAGCAGGACAATGTCCCTAAACACACAGCCAAAGCTACAATGGAATGGTGACATCACTTGAACTATTTTTGCAAAGAAGAATGTGGAAAAAATTCTGTCATTTCAATGTGCAAAACTGACATACAGCAAAAGAATTGCAACAAAAAGGTGGCTAGAGAAGAAAATTGTTTGCACAAATGCCACCTTATAGTTTTCAGATTTTTATTGATTAATAAAAGTTGAAAATCTTGTGCATTTTTTTTCTATTCACTTTAGATTTATGTATTATTTTTATTGTGCATATAAAATATTCTACAATAGGTGGCTGTAATATATCAAAAGGTTCAAGGTTTGAACTAAAAGTAAGGAAAAAAGTAAAAAAAATAAATGGTTTGGAGTCAGATTTGCAGTAGAGAAGGTTGGAACAATAGGACATATTGTCCACAAATGTCCTCAAGTATGTAAATGAAGCAAACCGTTGGTTCATATGCGAGAGTCGAACAGGTCTGGCTCTGATCCAACCCCATTCATGTCAGCTTCATTTACACATGCTACTCCCAGAATGCACTGAGCTGTGCTGCTATTCTGGCCATCAGCCAGGACTTCACGATGTGCAAACACGTGTCTCACCTACAGGAAAAGCAGCAGCAGAGATGGCGCAAAACAACATTACACAACACAACGGAGGGCTTTCAGAAACCACAGGAGCAAAGCAGACTTTAATTTCATACCTATTAAAATACTATTAAATAATTACATTTTTATCACATCTGCACCGCTAGGTTATTTTTAAATTCTAATAGAAATTAAAAACACAAAGTGAAAGAATATTTTCAAAAAGAAAAAAAAAAACAATACTGTCTCATTGTTTGAGTGTTTTCATTCTGCCTGTGGGGTTAGTGTGTATTCATGTGTGTGATTTGTGGAGCGCGACATCTGTGTGACAAGCGTGACCAGTGCAGGAGCCTCAGCGTTAACACACCGCCCTGAAATAAGAGTATTATGCTCAAAGCTGGAAAGCAGCATTCAGTCCTCCGCTGCACTGGAGTAAAATAACTTACTCCCCTCGCTTAGAGCGGCAGAATGTTTCAGTCATCCACTAACATGCTTATAAATCAGCTCTGAGAGTGGAGACAGCCACCAGGATCAGTCTTAAGCTGCAAAAAGATTGTCCAGGCCTGTGCACTTCTACTAATGTTTGTGCTCTGGAAGCTGAGATTGTAAAGCAAAATTTGAACAACAATTTGGAAGCTTCAGGAAACTTTGACTTAGCTCCTCCCAGAAGATGACTAAGGATCCATCACGATAGGTTTGGAACTCAGTTTGCAGATTAGGACACTACACTACGTATTCAAGTTTCTATAAAAACAGTAAATAAGAATTACGTTTCAATTAACAGGAACACAATCTGAAAATAATTATTCAAGAAAAGAATAAGTCCAATCACCTGATTTTAGTCTGTTTTCCTAATACAGAAGCTTTTGAGTAGCTCCATCTCCCACCTTCTTGGCAGAGGCACCTTGCAGCAGCAGCTCCAGCATGCGCCTCACTGAACAGAAGCCTGGCATCCCTGGACTCAGAGATAGGAGTCGGATGGTGACCCATCGGAAGCCTCCAGATCAGTGGCTTCTGCTCGCTCCTCAGCGCAGTCTCAGAGGACGTGAAGCGATTTATTGTCTTCTTTTTCGCCTGGTTATTACCATATGAATGGTCATGTTTCACCGGCTTGACACAAGCTCAGCCATTAAGCTCCTTGCAGATGTACACACACAAGCATTTTTTTTTCTTTATTGAGGGACAGCAAGGTGGGGGGGTTTTGTGTGCACAAACAAAAAGCTGAAAGCCTACACACGGATACCGTGGCGTTTCAGTTAACGAACGTAAGCACAGATCCAAGTAGTTGTAGGGTTGCAGTAGGAAACATTGTGTATGGGTTTGTCCTTATATTCGTCTTTGCCCAGAACTAATGAGCTCTGTTCTAAGAGTTTCAAGGAATAATGCAAAGCTTTTTTATTTCCTCATCTGTGATTTGTCGTTTTCACTGCAAATATGAGATATGGTGGTCTAGGGTTGTTAGGATCAACTTTAGAAAGTGAAGACAGTCAAACTATGCAGTATTGTCTGGAAAAACACCACACTGTTTTACTGAAATTGTTTATTTCACTAGTATAACCAAGTGACCTACTCAAGGTCTAAGCAGACCAAAAATGTATGTTTTTCTTGATTGTTTTCTTTCCTATTCTTAAAGCAATTATGTTAAATTGCTGGGTTTTTTTACAACACTTAT
Organism: Brachyrhaphis roseni; assembly: GCA_903066815.1. Taxonomy (NCBI): domain Eukaryota; kingdom Metazoa; phylum Chordata; class Actinopteri; order Cyprinodontiformes; family Poeciliidae; genus Brachyrhaphis; species Brachyrhaphis roseni. The sequence continues at coordinate 24,534 of CAEFZY010037593.1, forward strand.
TATTTCCTGTATTTTTTTTTAACCATAGGTCATATATATTTCATTTTGTGAATGTACATATGAACCAAACCTTGGCTGGGAATCTAACCCCACACAGCCACACTGAGGCTTTTCAGCCTGCACCTGATGCACCCAGTCTACACACTGAGTCAAGATCTATATTCCTCATTTCTAACATTATTCTTTTCATTGAAATTACCAAATATCTACAAGTTGTTTTCTTCTTACGTTGTTAATCTAACAATGTCACTAAAGTTAGATCAATAATTTGAAGTTGAGGATATAAGCCAAATATTTTTCAAAATAGTAATGTGCCATACTATTAAAAGATCAGTCTCCTGCTGCTTTTTTGTTCAATAAATGTCTCACATTACTCAATTTCAGCAAAACCACAAGTATGTTGGCGTGTGGATGTGTGCGTGTATGTGTGTGTGTGTGTGTGTGTGTGTGTACTCCAAGATTTACTCTCTTACGTCAAAATGTACAAAAACAGTTCGTCAGGCTGATCTCTACAGGCTGCTGGACAGGATGACCACACCATCTGTTCCTCACTTTACATCTCTCCTAAAGCTGTAATTCCAACACCTATAAAAATACAATAAGTGGTGTTGCAAACAATTATCTAAATGAGGATTTATTACCTTTAAGGTCACATGTCAGACTTTTTCTAGTTAGTTTATTGGTCGGCTTCCAAGCTGGCAATCAGATTCAAACCTTGATCCACTTTAATACAAGTATGTAATGTCCTATGCAAAGGTACTTGTAAGCCTTGATATCTTTTTTGTCAATTTTTATTACTAACATCTGAGAACATGTTAAATAAGGAGCTCTGGTAAAATAAGGCAAAATTAAGCTTTCTGGTCTAAATGAGGTGCATGGTAGAAAAATCCATAACCTAAACATACCAAACCTACCCTGAAACATGGTGGTGGCAGAATCAGGCTCTGGGGATAAGTTTCTTCTGCACACACAGGAAAGACAGTTTAAGTTGACTGGAAGGTGGATGGAGCTAAAGATAGAGAAATGCTGGACGAAAACATGCTAGAGGCAGCAAAACATTAGAGAGAGGCTGAAGGTTCACATTTCAGCAGGACAACAACCATAAAGATACAAAACCAGCTAAAATGGGATGGAATGCCATCTGTCTGCCTCTCACCCAATGTCCGCTGGTAACAGGCACCGGCCTCCCTGCATGAATAAGCCCTTACTATTATGAACTACTTTGTGTTTCATTTCTTACATGAAATATGTTGAAGCTAGTGGCTGTAACTTAACAAAATCATGCACAAGTTCAAGTGTTATAGATACTTTAGCAAAGCACTTTTCCACTTATCTGGATCTAAATGAAACTATCCGGAAGATGAAAGTTTAATAGTTGTATTGTTTATTGCTTTCTCCTTCTCTTCCCTCTGTCTTCTGTTGTTTTACCTTCCCTAAATAATTTCTTAGATCAGTCTCTGTTGCTGGAGTAACGACTACCAAACAAGACCCCGGCCGGCAGCACGGAAAGCAAACCTTCAGCATATTTAATAACAAAAGATTTGTTATTAAATATGCTCCTTCGATGTAGTCTCACATGAATCGTTCACATATATTGCATTGATGCCTTCTATTTCTCATCTCTAATATTGCATGGTGGCTCTTTCTACTTCTTCAGCAACAGAACCAGTTGAACTCTGCTCTTCTTGCAGCTCTAAATCAATTAGAAGGTCTAGAGATGATGCTCTCAAGGCCAGACTTAACCCTATAAAATTTTAACAACATGGTGCATCACTGTTTCAGTCGATGTTTACAAGGCTGAGCTGGCAGGAGAACATCTGGTGGCCCTAGGAGGAGAGCAAGATACTGTAGTGTATATTTACAGTTAAGTAAAAGTTCTGGTTTTATATCAGCCAGGTGTTTGCAAACTGGATTTCCACTTTGAGTAAATTAAATAAGTTGCAAGTTAAATATCTCACACATGGACAGCAGCACAGCACTGGAACACAGACATTCAAACTCAACTAAATGAGCAGAGAAACTCAGTCGCCTACCTACACACACCGTGAGCCGAACATTAATGAGAGCAGAGGCTGCGAGAAGACAGCTCAGCTGGAGCACATGTGCACCGCTCCTGTTCTAATGAGTTCGTTAGTCAGAGGCAAAACGGCCTACCACACACAGCCGAGCTGCTGTACTCGTATAACACGCATGGACATTTAAACATATTCACATGCTCGGCCCCTCAGACACAGTCCCACAGTAACATGGAACATGCGATGAACTGATATGCAACCCAGCTGGAAAACAGAGATGGCAGCGTTCCTGTCAGACAGGTTTATAGTGTTACATGATAGCATCAGACACACAGTTAAACATTGGTTGGGCTTTTAACCAATCTGTCCAACAGAGGGCGCTGGAGACATGTGAAGCTGGAAGGTGTAACATTTTCCAAACTGTTTAGATTTCTTATCTAAATACGTTTCTTTATCTCCTCCTTTTATCTGTTTTTTTTTTATCATGAAAGTTAGTTACTAAGGCTAGCTGCAACATTTTTTCTTTTCCTTGTTGTTATGAGTTCATTATCTCCAATTCTGGCATCTCACCTAATTTCAAGTTTGCTCCGAGTTAAAAATAAAAACCATTTCTCAGTTACTGGAGACTAAGTGTGAAACTCTGACGGATAATAACCCATTAAACCATTTTTTCAGTCTGTTAACAACATATTTCTACTATAGCCTGGGGCAGATTTAGTCTCATTAACGATGGTTTGAGATAGAGGAAACATTATACAAAGCTGTGCAGCTTGCAGACAGACAGAGAAAGACTGAGCTGCATCACAGTATCTGAGTAAACCTGCTTTTGGGAATGTGTCCGTGAACACGTGAACACTTGGCCGGTGCTGATCGATCACAGAGATTTGGCACGCGAGTGTCGTAATGAGTGTGCTTTTAATGACGCTGGGCTTTGTGTTATCTGCTCTACTCAGCAAAGGCCAACAGTGGGGAAAAAAAGCAATCACTTTAACCCAGCTGCAGAAGCAAAGAGCAGCTCTTACACTAAATAACAGGCTCTTGACCTGGAAAGGAGTAGTAGCTGTGATTTGTGTGTTTACAGCTGGGTTGCACTTAAATGTTATAATAGTCTATTATTTCAGAGATATAATGGGTTAATGCATCGGTAATCTGCAGAAGGCAGAGGGTAGATCATTTTGTGCAAAGGTGAACAACCAGCTGAAATTACACCGACATCCTTTTGAGGATTTGATTCTGTTTCAGGTACTTCAACTGAAAATGGTTTAAAAGTCTACAACAGATGGTATGAAAGAGTTTCTTTTCTGATATCCAATTTTCAGTTTTTGTTATTTGTTTTTCCAGCTCATACCGTTATAAACCTATTCCATTTTCTCTTTAAGAAATACTATACAAGAAAATGCAAGGAAGAAAGAAAACCATTTCAAAGATTTCCTTTTGGTATTTCTGAATACGCAAACATTTATAACCAGGAGTCATTTTTAAACAATAACATGTTTTGAAGTTCGCATTTGAACTAGCTGTAACATTTCCATACATCCATTCTCTATAGCCTGTTGTCCTGGCAGGGTTGGGGTCAGAGGGGACAGGTCACCAGTCCACCATGGGGCAAATAGAGACCCACATGACAAACAACCATAGGGCAATATAAAGAGACCAGTTACTCCATCAGTCTTGTTTTTGGACGGTGGGAGGATGAAAGAGTACCCGGAGAAAGCTCACGTATGCATGGTGAATTTGAGCACTCCAACAGGACTGCAAACATTCCCTATCCACTATGTTTCATAACAGTAGGGGCTTAAAGGATAAATCAAGGTCTACGTTGTCTCCTTGCAGCCTTGTTTTGAAATACAGTTTCTTTTATATCTTGTGCTTTCTCTGACATAATTTCAAGGCCTTCTACATATTTTAACCAGAGTGCCAATACATCTAGAGGGAGCAGTATGACAGTATTCTTTCATATCTTTAATAATAGATTATTATAGATTTAAACCTGTGACTAGAGCTGTCATACGTATATGCATATACTGTACATAAGTATTTAAATCTTTTTCCCTTTATAGATTAAAACAAAAATGCAGTCCACCAGGAGCAATTGCTGATAGCAGAGCGAGTTAAGCAGTTTTCAAGAAATGAGCCATGAGAAATGAGTGCTGAGAATGCAGATGTGAAGCAGTGAAAACATAAGGAGGGGTGGGTGAGAGGAAGGTGAAGATGCAAGATGAGTTTTGTGAAAGGAAGCAGAAGAGAGTTGTGTTAAGTGAGTGACAGCTGTCTTCACTTCACAGTATCTATGTGAAGGCAATGCCAGCCTGTGACTGAACCCCAAAGACATTTATAATGTTCATGCAGTTGCAGAGCTCCCTTCATGCAGTTTTCCTTCCACTCCGAGACCGAAGGTTGAAAAGAGCGCTCCACCTCAGTGGATGTGTAAGAAGGTTTCCTCAATATAACTGTCCTAGTGCTGTCATCAGTGAATCGACACACACCAGACAAACGGACAAAATTATGTGTAGTTACGAGTAACAGTATGCAATTACTGAAGCAGTTTGCCATCTATTTTAGGTCATACTTAAAGAGGGAATCTGCTTTTTTAAAAAAAATAAATAAATAAATAAAAAATACACGTTTGTCAAAGCCACCCATTTTGGCTTCTGAACGGTTCCACTTGTTTAAACTTGAGGAAAATGTGACAAAGACGAGAGAGTAGCAGAACAGGAAATATGATAATAGTGCCCAGTCATAGTAAACACCCATGGTTTAGTCTTTCAAATGAGGGATTAAAATAGATGTCTCTCAGAGCTTTTGTGTAAATCTTGTGGTCTGACAACGGTCTTTATGGAGTTTCCTTAAAAAGAAGACCTGTTTAAAAATAAAGAAGATGGAAAGTTAGAAACAGAAAGGAAGAATTAGATGTTTTTTCTTACAGTAAAACACTTTATTGTTTGTACAGCACCACCTTTAGCTTGTACATTCCTTTGGAAGATTTAATTCCTAATATGGATCTTTACTTTTCTCAGCTTCTTCTTTATCAGATACAGGGCAGTGTTTGTTCTAGCTGGATGTAGAAACCCTGGTATAAAACGCTTTAGAGGCTGTCAAAGGCTTGAGATGGGGACCAAAGTCTATCTTCAGATGGTAATCTAAACATCAAGCCAAAGATTCAATGAAATAATTTAGATCAAAGCAAATTTATGTGTCGGAATGGACCAAAGTTCAAACGCAAAAGGGTTTAATGAGCAGTTCTGGCTTTTTAGCAATACATGACATTTTGGATGAAGGCAAAAGAGTTCAGTCTTAATCTGATCTGCCCAGAGCATGCGTCCCCTTCACCATTTGTGGCAAACTGAAAATGGAACGGCTCATTTTGCCCTTTCTTCATTACCAAATATCTCAAGTCATTGTTGGTTTAGTTTCAACAATGACTTTCTTCTCGACATTCTTCCATTTTATGGAGTTAAAGATGAAAACTCTCCAGAGTGCCAGAAATTGTTTTTACACAAAGGAATCAGAGTAAAAGGGGATGAATACAATTGAATACCATATTTTAAAATGTTATCTTTGTAAAATGCTTCAAAAATCATCCATCATTCTCCTTTTATCTAACAATCATATGTTACGACGTGTTTCTATATCACATACAATCCTGATGAAGTTCATGGAAGTTTGTGACTGTAGCATTATAAAGCATGAAAAGGTTCTTCCTACTTTTGAAAGACAATAGGCGACATGGTTCCTATCTGGTTCTCAACTCTTTCAGACACTTTATCAGATAAAGTGGAGCATGTTTTTACTCTGCACAGTCTCTCCCCTGAGGGCACCTGGCCTTGGCATGAAGCCCACCGGCCCGCCCGGGTAAACGGCTGCAACAAGCGGGGCAGACATGTCTTTGATGTCTCTGGACTAGTGGGAGGCATGTGAAGAAAGATGTTGGTGAGAATAAAAGGGAAGGAGCAAGGGAAAGTAAAGGTGATGAGGAACAGAGAAAGACAAAGAGAAGAAGGGTTTGTGAGGAGAGGAGGGTTTATTGATTAAACAACAGAAAGAAGAGTAAATAGAAATAAAAGAAGGGAGGGATTTAGAAAATAGAGAGGGGAAAAGGAGGGGGCAACCACTTTGAAGTTATGAGCTGAGCACAGATCTGTATCCCTTGAGTAACAGCAGGGGAGAGTTGGAGCCTGAAATCATAAGGAGTGGATCGTTAAAGGCAAAGATGATGGATCAAGATGTTGGATGAGAATTATAGTGGACCTCTGCACTCTCAATTCTCATTTGTCTCTGCACCACAAAATTACAGAACTGAAGAAAAAAAACTGGACCAAAGTCAAAACTAAGCCTACTTCTTTGATGTGTTTTCTGTCATTCAGCTTCTTGACCATCTGCATTACTGCAGCTCTCGTTTCTGTTGTTTTATTTCCTGAAAGCGGGTCTCTCCGGTGCATTCAGCCAGACCAGACATGGTGATTTAAAGGCTTCCAGCATCTGCGCTGCTGGTTCCCTTCTGTCCAACACTGTCCATTGCAAGCAAAGGTCAACCTGGTGGCAGAAGTGCTCTTATGTTTTCTGACATGCAGAAAAAGTGTAAAACTTAATTGCCCCTTTTCTCCTAATAAAATTTTTTTTTTTTAAACTAAACTTAAAAACTGGGTGTCTCGCAAAATTATTCACACCAGTTGACTATAACAGTTTGCAACATATCAATATCACATGAAAGAAAAATTAAATTTTTATATATATATATATATATATATATTACTTTTTAGATTTAATATGGGTGGTATGCATTGGCATTCTTCCCAGTGGCGCTCTGTTGAATTTCTATCAGTGTTGAACACATACCGAAAATGTTGCCCTTTTTTCTTTACCAAAAATCTCAAACTCAGTCAGATTGAATGCAATTTTGAGGTCTTGCCACAGATTTTCAAATTGATTTAGTTCTGGACTTTGACTAGGCTATTCTAAAATGTGCTCTCCTTTCCACTTTCATACATTTTTACTGTGTTACCTACATAACTTGTGTATAACAGCACTTCTCATTGGGAGGATTTCTGTAGACAGATTCTCCCACCTGAGCAGTGGATCTCTGCAGCCCATCAGGAGTTAATATGGATCTGTTTAAGATATTTCTCAAGACAAATGCTTGTACAAAGACAATAATACCAATTCTTTGCAATTACCTGATTCCTGTTTTGATACTTGAGAATGGATATGTTATCCAAGAAGATGCCTTGTAAAAATAACTTATCCCTAGAACTTTTCACTGGATTTTATTTAGAGGTGTCTTATTATAACTTATTATTTATTTTTCCTCCATGAAAACTGCATTGTTTTGGTCAATCAAATTAAATCCCAATTAACTATATCTGTTTGGTTGAAGGGGAATGAATACTTTTGCAAAGTACATTTTATGTTTTAACAGCAGAGAAAGTCTTAGAAATAAGGAAACCAGACACTGGATGAAGTTAACTTTAAATTTGCAAATGTGGACAATATGGGATGTGCTTCATTGTGTTATGGGATGTTATGAAAAGCAAATAAGCACAAGTGTGAGAAGCCCTAACTGATAGCTTGATGGAAAATGACATAAGAGGAGGGAAGACACCGCAGTTAATGGGATGGAGAGAGCACTTTATCTTCTCTTCACACTCCCCGGCCTCCTTCACAGCTGCCAGGCACTTCCTGCTCCATTGTGAAAAGCTCTGGCTGTATGCGTACAGGAAGTGGGCTCTTTTGTTTCCTCTCTCCTTCCTGCTAGTGTCGATGGCAGTGAAGGGAGGAAAGTGTGTGGATCTGGGAGGGAAGGACAACACACGGCATGTTTGCAAATAACCAGGAAGGAGCTGTCGGTGGAAACCCTTTTAACACAGATGCAGAAGCAGGGAGGGATTGTTCTTTAAATAATGCCATTAAAAAAAATGGGGGATGGGGGCAGACTTGATAAATGCGCAGATGGGATACAGACGTTTAGTGCAGGCATGCACAAAGAGAGAATACCAGGCATTTACTCTCCTCTGATTAGACACCTGATCCCTGACAATTATCTGATCAGTTTATTGACTCTTTGGGGAACGGACTCCATCATGAGTGGCAGGTTTTCAACAACGGCTTATGTCATGTCAGTCAACCCCCATTAATGTTATTTATCGACTCATATCCAAACAATCACTGCTGGAAATGTGAAGCTCTTTATAGCATTTAAGCCCTCTTCTATGACAAAATTATTAACTTAAAAAACAATCTTTGCTTCAAAGTTTCTGCCTTTCAATCACTGTGAAGTAGAACATCTTTTTAGCTTTGTTAAAGGTTAAGATCTCATTTGACAGACTAAGACTACTTTCTGTCATTTGTTTGTTGTAAATCTGTGAAAATAAAAACCAGCTGTAGGGTTCCCCAGGGTTCATTCTTGACACACTTTTGATTAAACATCTCTATGATACCTTTAGTTCAGATTGCAGAATACTACCACATTTCTCGCCATATGTATACTGATGACACACAGCTTTATATTTCTGTGTCAACGAATGACCACAGGCCACTGAAGTCACCAAGTCAGTGTGTCCATGATATCAGTGAATGAATGATTGAGAAATACCTCCAGCTTTTTGCACATAAATCCCAGAAGTCACTGTTTTTGTTCCCAAAAATTCAAGACTAGAAAACAGCTGTGGGGCCACAGATGATAGAACATCATCGTTCTGGACTCTGATCTAAATTTTTACAACCAAAATAACATCCGCTACTAATATGCGGCTATCATATTGAAAACACTGTCAGAATGAACAGTTTCTTTTTATTTTCAGTAGACAGGATTGTTGTAATGGTGTTTTCACTGGTTGCTGTAAGGAAAAAAAAAAAACTCAATATCAACTGCAGCTCATCCAAAATGTTGCCACCAGGCTCCTAACCAAACTAGGAAAATAAATCACGCTACAACATTTCTCAAACTCACTGCACCAGCTCCCTGTCTGTTAAACAGGGTGCTGTTTGATCAAATTTAAAAAGATTTTTTGTTGTTCTGTAAAGCCTGGAACACATTTCTGAATTACTTGTTAAATTTTAACAGTGGTCTCAGAGAGCTAAGTGTTCCCAGAACAAGAACTAAACACATTTAGGCAGGATTTAGATTATATTCTCCTCAACTCTGGAAGAAACTCTAACCTGAAATGCACCCAAACAGCTGGCTCCTTTAAATCAGAACTGAAAATGTTTTAGTTTACAACAGCTTTAGAATCTCCTTCTAAAAAAACTGCTTTCCTGATTACTGATAGTAGATTAAATTCAAAACTTCAATTTAAATTTGTACTTTAACATTTACTTCTTTTTAAGCAGTGGTTAGGGATCTTTGCTATTCAATTTTCTCTGGTATATGAAAAAAACTTGCTTTCCCTTGATATACCAATAATTAACTTTCACAATGCATGGACTGTTAACATCTGCAACAGATTAAGATTTGCATCCATGAGTAACGCACAAACATTTTCCAAAACAGCCTCTATAATCAAAATGCAATAAAAGGTGGTGAAAATTTCCCCATTTCAACAACATAAGAAACTGGTTCTACTGGTTGTACGGGTCAATGAAAGAAGCAGCACAGAGGCGGAGTGGATAGAGGAGCAGGAAGCACAGAGAAAGACAGAGAGAGAGAACCAGCAGCTGCTGGGAAGATTGATTTAAGGAGAGCAGAGTAACGACAGCCGGGCATCATCCAATCAGACCCTTGTTTCACATGACTGCCAGAGCAGGGAGAGAGTGTGTTTCAGTCTGAATAGTAAGTTCTCTGAGGACAGAAACAAAAAAAAGAGATGAGGGACGTAAGAGGCAGTGAGAGGAAACCGTCAGTGTGATGTTGTTCTGTCAGATGTCGGTGTGAGTTCGAGGATCTGTCACATCAAAGAGCAGCAGTGAGGGAGGACATAGAGCGAGGCACCAAGTCTTAAAACAGCAATGTAAAAAAACACACATACACATGCACACACACACACGCACCCCCACACGCACACAAAAGATAGGTTCTCTGTCAATTTCAGTTGATTCTTCTGGATTAAAAGTCTAAAACTGAAGTTATTTGGAAGTTTGGAAACCACTTAAAAGTAGAAATTAGATCTTACAATGCTTTCCTAAAGTTTTCAAATCCCTTTAAAACTTTTTACACATTTGTTGTGTTACAACTAAAAACCTCCAAGTATTTAACTGGAGTTTTATGTGACAGATCAACAGATCTGTGAGTGAATCAAATGTGGAACAGCACCTGACTGCAATGCATCCTCATTTTCAGCTGACGTTTTTATTCATTCTTAGCAAAATACCCCAAGCTCAGTCAGATTGTATGATCCTCTGGATGCAGCCATACATGGACGACATGGCTGAAAAACGTATCATGACAGTAGCATTTCATATCAGCCAATATCAATAATTATTCATTTGATTTTGTTTTAAATCTCAAATTCTACCAAACTGGTGGCGTGACCTTTCCTTTTGTTATCCACTGTTTTCAATCTATGCCATTGTATAACCTGTTGCAAAGGCAATGTTTGGAAGTCATGCAACATTTTTTAGCCTGATGGGCTAAAATCAGCCTTACCCTGATTTTAGCCTATCAGAGTAAGGCTAAAACAATCTGGTTTCAATTAATATTTGTTTTTTATTACTACATAATAGTTCCAGCTAGGCTGTAAGAATATGTCAATTATATTTGAGAACTAGCAAATTTTAAATGATTTCCAGGGATATAGTAATAAAAATGTTCCCCAAATGTTCCTCAAATTTCAAATAACGACACATGCTGCACATGTGCAGTGTTTCATAGGTTGGCTTTTACCAATAAACATGTCCAAGAAATCCAATGAAAGCAAATCACCAATAACCCATAACATACAGCAGGTATATTATGACGCTACTAGTTAGGCACTATAACAATCACCATACACTACTTTGTACTTCTCACAAAACTCAACAAAATGCTTTCTCTAGATTATGTAAATTATCTTTAAGTTTAGCCATTTAAAACTTCCAAATGAGTTGTCAAATACTACAATATAGCAAGTAAACACATCAGAAATGTGACAACAATCTAAAATGAGCTCTTTGTTACCAACAACGTGGAACCATTTCTGTTTTTAATGTCTTACTATTCAGTTATTGCATTCCTCAAAATGGGAAAGACAAGAGTACATGCTACTCAAGTAACCCAAATGTGCATTGATCTTGCTAAGTCAGGTTGTTGCTAAGATAAACAAGTTACTTGGTTAAACTTGCACATATCTCCACCTGTACAATAATTACAAAATGGGAACTTTGACAAATAAATGTGGATAAAGACTCATGTTTATCTTCCCATCAGGTGTAACGAAGACAATGTTAAGGGAAGTAAAAAAAAAAAATGAAAATGCCACAAGTTTGCTGCTACAGAACTTTAGCAAAAAGTGGCATCTAGTTGATCAAGTTTCCACATCAAAAAAATTCTCCAAGGCTTTTAACATATTTTATGAGGTGCACCAGTAATTCTGAAGGGAGTTGTAAATCCACAAACCAACTCACTCATAGTTATTTACTCCTTATAATCATACTTAAATGCTGTTTCTTTAGAGAGTAAAATGTCACAAGTTGTTAACTTCAGATATAAAATACAAACTAAGGATTATGGGCAGCAAAAGATAACTGGGCATCATAAGAACCACTTTTTATGAGAAAGGACTTAATCATGAGGGAATATGTTATCTGCTAAATTTGGACAAGCATGTAGACTGTGTTATGATGACAATGAAGGAAAATTTCCTTGGACTATGTACGAGTGTTTATGTCAGTGTTTGTGTCCTGATCATCCTACAAGCTGAAGCAGATGAGTTTAAGGATGAGGGGCTCCAGGTTAGACAGCTGGGCTCTTCACCTTCTGGCTATCTGACCCGTTCATGGAAGCTTAATGGAGAGTGATAATACAGCCAACTAATCTGAGGAGCTGACGGGAGGTCAAGTGACCCTGATTGGCTCGGGGTCAACGTGAGAAGAAAAACAGGGAGCATGAGTGGGTGGGTGTGATGTGGGAAACACCACAAAGGCGAGAGGAAGAGAAGCTCTCTGTAAACGATATCCCAGCAGAAGAGGAAAATGATCTGTAACTAAGTAAGAGCAGATCAGCAACTAATGCTGTAAGTTCTGATAAAGCATGCCACTGAATATAGAAGACAACAATCTTAAAAGGAATTAAACACATAGCGGTAGAAGTTGTAGAGTATCAGATACTTTTTGGAGGATATGTGAGTCTTTGCCCACAGGCACAATCCACTCTGACAGAACTGACATGGGAAACTGACTATGCTTAACATCTTCACTCTGTGAGATTAGTTTAACTCTCATTCCCCTCTGTCCTCATCTCATTCACTCTTTCCATCTCTTTTTCTCTATGTGACAAATTATACTTTGTCTCCATTCTGAGATCAAGTAGATTTTGGTGTACAGATTTATTATCTTAAAAGTTAGTCTGATCATGTAGAGCAATTTGCTTGTTTTGCTCATTTTCAAAAAAGTACTGAATCTATTTTTCTCTTTTCTACTTATTAACTATTACTGTGTTTCCATTTAAATTAACTACATTAATCAAGCAATATGCCTCTCTTAATACTAAAAGTAGTATTCACATTTTACAGATGTGAATTCTTGAGTATCTGACAAATAATAATTATTTTTTCCATATTATGACATAAGATCAAGTTCAGTTATTGTGACAAGAGGGCAAACACAGTGTTCTTATACTAAAAGTGAACTAAAAACAGCTGCTGGATATTTTATTTTATTTTTTGGCAGTTCAGACAGACTGCAAGGACAGGCCGTTTGTTTAAAGTGGATTTGTGTGTAGCGGTCAACGTGTTCTCATTTTGGAGCTGTGTGGAGGATTCCTGACAGATGAGCAAAGCTAACCGCTGCACAGTACAGCCACAAAAATAGCAAAGCCTTTTGCCATCTAAAACAACTCAAACTGTAAACTTTTATTGCCGTTTGAGGGAAGCCCATGTTGTGGATTTTTCCATGTCGTCACTTTTTGCAGCTTTACCAGATGAACTGGTAAAGCTGCAGGACTGCATTTTTTTTTGGTTGAGTTAAAGGACAATTAGATGCAAAAGTGATAATGTGGAAAAAATTTGCCTATGAGCTAAAAAGTGGTTTTAATTATTTTACGACTGAACTGAACTTCTGGTTGTCGTGCTCAGCCAGAAATGAGTCAGTGTTTAATATCAAGCTACACCATTTTTTTTAAAAACCTCTAAAATGTTCCAGTTCTTACAGTTTAAAGTCCTTCTGATGAGATCATAGTGCTGGGATGACCAAAGTTTTCTCTTGAAGCATCGAGTACCATCCAAACAAAAACTTAACCAACTTGTCATAGCATCAAAAATGGATCATATTCTGCACAGCAAGTCAATGAGAACTATTACATCTCTATTATTAATTGACAACAGAATAGTCTATATGCCGGGTTATTTTCGTAAGTGTAGGAATAATCACAATAACGCTACTCCATTAGGCTGCTTACAACCATTCTTAATGGCATTGGACTGAGAAGTACTTCATATGATACGCCAGCGTTTACTAATTGCTGCTGCCGCCAGTCTGGAGGAACTATGTGGGAAGCCATGGGGGACAGGTACTCTGTGGGGAAAGAAACTCAAATAAAATGCTCAAACAAGTTGATTTTACACAATACCTCCCCTTTAACTCCTACCTACTGCATGGGAAGACATTGATGAACAATAAGCAATTTAAACTTTAAACTTCCCTAAAACCTGAAACCCAAACACCATTTCCACAAATTCCATTGTAACTGTGATCTTTCTAAATTTATCCAACATATTTTTCCACCATTGACTTCAGATTGTCGATTCCCAGAGGCACAGGATTACCAGCTGAGTCCTGGAGCTGAAATCTATAGCCTGTGTGAACTGACAGTGCAGGGTGTGGGAGTTAATCAGCCGTTGTTACAATGAGGAAATCCTCCGATTTCCCAGCTGCCACCTGTTAGTCCACCTGACACCTGCACCGCTGGCCATGTCTCTGTTTTCTGGCCAAGCAAACATGATGTGGAGCACACCGGCACAAATGTCTTCCCCCATGGCAGCCTGTTTGCATTTTAACTACATGGTGGGAAAGGAAAGCAAACTATTTAATACACATGTACACAGACTTTGAGGAGCGAAACTGTTTGTACATGCCGTTTACCATGCAATACCTCTGTATTACAGGGATTTAAAGTAAGATTACTGAACCCTTTAAAAAAACCATCAACCCTCAATGCCTAGGACCGCACACACTGCAGCAGCTTTTATGAGAGTCTCATAGATACACAGAAAAATAGATTTTAGTAGGAGAAAGCGCAAAATTTCAACAAAGAGAAAAATGCCTATACATCCCGTGTATACATCTGGATAAATCTTCACACTAATGAATGGCTTCATTAAAGGCAAAGACCCATTTTCTCAATTTCTGTAACTCCTAAATATACACATTTAATAAGTCATGATCCTTTGTTCCAGGTTTTCAAAACACTTCCTGCGCTGATCCTGATGTCGAACAATGACACACAATCCATTTCCTTTATTTACACATTACATGAGCACCGTGTGCCATTTTTACCTTACAGTCATTCACTGACTCAGGATATCAATGTGGATCTGTGAACCGGCAACAGCAACATGCTTTTTCAAGTTCACGTTGAGTCTTTAAATCTGCATTTATTTAGAAAATAAAGTTAGCAGAATTGGAAAATTGTAGTCCCATTTTTGGCTAAGCACTGCAGGGCCTTGCATAAGTATTTAAACTCCTCAAATTGTTACATATTGTCACATTATAACAAAAATCTACAAAGTATTTTATTGTTATTTTGTGTTGCTAGACCAACACAAAGTGGTGCAATCTTGTGAGGTAGACATAAAAAAAAAAAAAAACGTTTTTTTTTTTTTACCTTTTTCTGAAGAGTGCCATGCATATATATTTATACCCCTTTACTTTGATACTCATAAATAAACCCCAGTGCAATCCACTGCATTCATAATCAAATAATTAGCATTTATGGTCCATTTACGCAAAATTTTATCCTAGCATAAATACAGCTGTTTAAAGGGAGGACTCAGATCAGTGAAAAAACAACACCAGAAACAACAAGAAACACATCAGACGGTCAGAGATAAAGCTGTGGAGATGACTAAAGCATGGTTATGGTATAAAACAATATTCCAAGCTTTGGACATCTAATATAGTGCTGTTCAGTGCATAATCCAGAATCAGAAGAGTAAGGGATAACTGCAAACGTACCAAGACATGGCTATCCGCCTAAACCTAGTCACTGGGCGAGAGGTGGATAGAAAGATTGCTAATCCATCACAGCAAAAGTCACATCCTCATTTGTAAAAAATTATTTAAAAGCATGCATCAATTTCGTCTCACTTCACTTTTAGATACTTTGTGTTAATGTGTTACTTAAAATGCACATAAAATACAATGTTAAAAGTTTGAGGATGCAACATTACAAAGGAAGTTTATGAATACTTTGCAAGATATTGTGTACTGTTGTAAAAGCCAAACGTGACAATAAAACTGTATGCAAACAGTCTATGGCGAAGAGTGTTTGCATCCAGTAACCCAGTTTTATATCAAATTATTATGCAACTGTTGGCATTGGGCCAATGCCAACAGCTGCATGATCATTTGAATTAAAAAAAGCATGGCTATACTCAATATCTGTTCAGTGAACACAAATCCACTGGATAAATAGACATATAACAGATAATCCTTATTCCTAAAGCACTCAGATTCCCATGATATGCAGATATAACCTAAATCATGTGCAGCTCTCTGTGCTCTGATTCCAATCATAAACCTGCATTGTTGGCAGTAAGCTGGTATTATCTCTTGTCTAGCACAATGTCCAGGTCTAATGAGAAAGATGGTTAGCACAAAGCCCTTGTGATGCAGGGATTATAATGTAAACATGTGCTCCAAGGACAGGGTGTAGGGGAACCACTGATAGTCTTGCCTATATATTGGCTGTCTGTCCTTGTTTTATGACAAGTATTGAAAAGTTTTGAAGTTAAACTGATAGATTTTGTTTTATAGATAGTTCGGAAAACAACTCACCGTCTGATATGCTCTGATTTACAGTACAAATATGCATGAAGGAGGGAATACAAAAGCTGTCTTCTGTCTTTCCAATTTCCTACATAGTTGCAAAATAACTCCTTATAGATAAGATAGAAGGTGCTTTTTCTCTTCTGCTGGGAGGTGCTTTCATAAATCATCCACTAAATCTTCAATGTAGCCAGAGTATTTTTTTTATTATTATTTTGGATGCATTTATTCTGATGACAGGAGGTCTGAAGACAGAGGTGCAAGGAATACAATCATGAGTAAAGTGGAGAGATAAAGAAAAATTAACTACAAGCAAAGAACAGAGCATAACATTTCACAGATATGGAGGAAAGGTGGGAGATGATGGTAGAGACAGTTTCATAAACAACGAGGGTACAGCTGTATAGCAAATCAAAGCAAGAAAAAAATCAAAGCAAAGGAGTTGAATTCAGAGCCTGGGTTTTTAAAAGGAATCAAGAATATTTATGTCATTCATGGCAAAACAACACACTTTCTCTTAAAACCACACTAAGTCCAATGCAGACAAAGAAACTTAACTGTACATAAAAGCAAAATGCACAGTAAAGAAAGCAACTGCCAACAATCTCATTTACATCAGTAAACAGATACTTTCTGTCTTAGATACTTTCTAACGGTAAATACCAAGTATACCTTTACAGACTCAGATTAACACACTGCATTTCATCAGCAATAAATTAGCTACTGTGTAGCCTCAACTCATTAAACAATAACCTTTAAAATGCAGTAGTATCAGTTTTTCTCAACAGCATCAGATTTCTTTTCTCAACCAGAGTTTAGAACAACCAGAGTGCAAAACAATATTCAACTCTACCACGAGGTCAGGGGTTGCATGAAAAGTGCATTTATTATTGTTTCTAAAGATATATCTAACTACACAGAAACAGCTACAATATTCGATGAACTCATGAGTTTCTTCTGCAATGTTTTCATTTGGAGTAATTTGGTAAAGTCTTAAGTTAATGTTAGTATGCTGTTTTCCCATTTTGATAGGACTTGTTGAGACCTTCACTTGTAACATTTAAATTTGACACAGCCGAAGCTGACAAAAAAAAAAAATCTCCTGTTTCCAAAAAACTCTATTTTGAAAGCCATAAAGTTCAATGTGTAGCATGTCACCTGCTCTTTACGTAGCTCTGCTGGGATAGCTGGGAAAGACAAGAAGCTCAAGCAGTTAATACAGTCTTCCTCATACTGAAATCATCATTGCAAAAGATGGAAAAGTGTAATTAGGTAAATAAAACCATAATTACAGTCTAAAATATATGTGACACATCAATGTTAGAATATGCCACGACTTAAAAAAATTTGTACCATAAAGTATAGCTGCATGGCTAGAGGATAAAACTGCTTCACATTCCACAAACATACTGTATTCAGTTGTTTCCCCTGTGCAAACAGCCAATGAGAAAAAAAAAAAAAAAAAAAAAACTACAATAAATCTCATGTTAGAGGATAAAAAAGAGACAACTGAAAGCCTGTAAGTTCTCGAGTAAAACACAAATATGCAATTAACACTATCATTAGATCTCAAATTGTATTGGTTTCAAAGTTTATTTTGCCAAACTAAGAGATATATTTATAACTGAAGGACATATTGTGTTGCTTAAGCAGCCTTTAAAAGCTGGATTTCCTTCTGAAAGAAAAACAGACAAAATCTTGAAGGTCTGATATAAAAAAGACCTTCAAGAAAAAAAGAAGTTTTTTGTTCCACCTTGTTTTATTGTTGAGTAACACATTATTCACTGTGACCATGTATGGTGAAAATGGCTCTTCAAAAAAAAACAAAATAAAACACTACATCATTGGATAGTTTTGTGAGCCGGTCATCTGGTTGCCATATCGTGAACACTGAAAGGCAAGATGAGAGGCAAAATCAGAGATATGTTGGATGACATCAGGGAAAAGGCAGGTTGGAGATCTGCCACATTCAACTTTACACAAAAGATGAGGAATGCTGGAGTTCTCCACAGGTTTCTCTTGTATTCCGTCTTTCCTTACACTTGCTGTCCAGCTTGTGTTTCCCTTTCCAATGGCTTTAGTGTTTACCTTTCACATCTTTCTTAGGTGAAAACTACTGAGTATGTCCTGAGGTGATATGTCATAGGTCTGTATCATCTCCCAGCCATTTCAGTCTCTTCAAGTTAGAGGAGGGAAAACAGAAACTGTCTTTTGTTTGGGTCATATGACTCCTGAGGAAAAAAAAGCTGGACAAAATTCAATGGAGAAATTTAAAAGGCTATGACACAATCCCAATCATTGGTCGCTCAATTACACTGCCTTGCTAATACTTCAAGGTTAAAACCTCTTCAGTTTTTTTCAAATGTTATCACATTAAAACCAAAACCTTAATTTGCAAAATTAGAGGCTGGAAGAAAAATGAATGTTTTTACAAATAAAATTCTGATTCGTGAAGAAAAGAGACCCATTGGAACTCTGGAAGAGCTGCAGAAATATACGGCTCGGGAGGACAAATACTTCAACAGCACAAGTGTCAGCAATGCACTCCAAAAACTTGGCATTTATTGAAGAGTGCCAAGAAAAAAGAGGCAATTTTGAGAGGAAGCAATGTGAAGTATTGATTGAATTAGCCACAAGTCATGCAGAGAATACAGCAGGCACAAGGAAGAAAGGGCTCTGAAATTATTAACCTACTTGGAACTACATAATTACATAACCCTTAAATCACCATCTCCACTGTGAAACATGGTGGTGGTAGCATAATGCTGTGGAGAAGCTTTTCAGAGTTGATTGGATGAAATGAGTAGATGTTTATTTTCCAGCAAAATCAGGATCCTAACCATTCAGTCAGATCTGCAATAGATCCGATCTGAGTGAGCTTGAAATAAGATATGCAAAAATCTGGTAAAATCTCAACCATTAAGGTTGTGGAATGACAAAATATTTCACGGGCATGAATACTTTTTCAAGTAGAAAACACAGTAATAAAGTTTTCTAGGCAAAATGCCAATGAACCAGTTGTTCCAATATAGCCTTCCTCCAGAATTTGATGTTAATTTCAGACCTTCTGTTCATTTCAGGCAAACAACCCAGCAGAAAAAATGAAGTCTGGGTGCCAGCCAGAGGTGTGAAATCACTGACCTTTGGTAAATGTCAGCTCATCAGTTGCAATGAAGGCCTTCATCTTACAAGCTATGGCAAAAAGTGCACCATGCAACTTCCAGCTTAGAGATACAGTTGTGTAGGAAAAGGAAAAGACTGCCCCCCTGACCAGGGTTAAATGGCCTAGAGGGTTTTTTTTTTTCTGTTACACATGACTTCATGACTTAGCATGTGAAAGGAGACTAGCAATCAACCTCACTGACACAGTAGGTTAAAAGTAACAAATAATAATATATACTGTAAGGTTTTCAACTTCTCTACACCTTTCAATATAACCAATTTCAGTTTGGGTGCATAAAAAAAAAACTTTTGTCTGCATTAATAACCTTCATTCAACATCCAGGCCACGGAAATGCCACTGAGAAGGAGAGCTGAAGTTTGATCACTCAGGTGCTGATAGACACTTCCTTCTGCTCACTGCCTGATAACAATGTTTACACCGGTCCCCTCACAGCAAAAGTTTCAAACCAAAAAGATCTTCACAGCAATAAAGTCCTTTAATATTGACCACAGCAAAGGCTTGAGTTATTTTCAGCCGAACAAACCTGAACAGAGCCAGCAGCTGTACTTCAGAGAGCAGAAAGTTTAATGAAGTACATGCAAGCAGGCGAACATTTGAAGGAGCTGGAATTTAATTAGGAAACTTGTGGATCTTGTTTGGGCCCCAGGACAGTTTCTTTGCTTGTCTGAACTCTATATAGCAAACAGAACTCTGTGCTGTAAAATGTGATTTATCACCCATCATATGAGGACTGAGTCACAGAGAGAACACATTAAACATTAACAAACTGGGAACACTTTAGTTATGAGTGCTTTGCCTTCCCAAATGTATTCATGCTCCTTGTAAATTTCACATTTTTGCACTTGACTTCCACCCACTTTAATATATTTTATTGAGTTTTAATGTGAAGTATGCCATGTATTTGTATTCACCTATACTACTAAATAAAATCCAATCCAAAGAAATGTTTCCAGAAATCACACAGTGAGACAAATTTGATCTCAGTATAAGTAGAGCTTTGACAGCCTCAGAGGCCTGTCAGAGCATATTAATGAACAATTACCATTGGACATTGAATTGAACACAGTTAGATCCATTATCTAAAAACTACAAAAATATACAGTAGCACAACTGCAGACCCAGAGGCAGACAGGTTGAGTAAGGAGAGCATTTATCAGAGAAAAAGACAATAAACGCATGGTAACTCTAGAAGAGCTACAGAGATCCATAGCTAGGGATCACCATCTCCATTAATAAATATAGTAGAGGCAGAATCATGTTGTGTATTTATAAAGACAAAGCAGAATTATACAAAGATACTTAAACAGACTCGGCAGCTAATCACCTCTGAACACATAAAGGTCTATGGGAATTTTTTAGCATGTTGTTACACTAAGCCATCCCATTTATTGGCAAGCTCCCCAGTTCCTGGACAGATACGGGTAGGGAGGTATCTGTGGAGGTGGAGTGAGGAAGTGTGCAACTAACTCAGGCACTTGCTGACCCATGACTGTGCTTTGCTGCAGCACACATTCCAGCCGCAATCATAGGATCACCCTCATTCACTCAGGCAGACACGTTTAAATGGTTGCACACATGCTGCAATTTTAGACAGCTCACATGCAGCTAAGGTGAGCAAGTGAAGACAGCAGATAAATGTTTCAGAGTAGGCAAGCTTGGCTGCTCCAGCACCGTCACAAACACTGAGATAAAGCTGCTTCAGAAGCCCTTATCTGAAGATGGGAAGCTCACAAATTGCACAAACAACCACTTTTCACAGGAGAGAAAGTGGAAAACTTTACAGTTCCCCTGTGGCTTGAAGGTTTATCACATATAGTGTTGAATCAGAGCTGCAGTTGACAATGCTGAGCAATAAGACTGAACTTGCACTTTGCCTTGCCTTGAAACAAAAGCATTATTTTAATTAAGTCTGCACTTGAAATATACATACATTCTTTAATGACATATTTAGATCAAACAATGGGCATCAGTTACACTCTATATGTGTTATGTAAATGGTTTCTTTAATTCTGGCTTATTACAGGCTGATACTTTATACCACACATTCACAGAATGAAAAAAAAAACACCTTCTTCACAGTAGATTAAATTGACACTTGAAGACAACTCTACATCAGTTAAGTCTAATGAGGACAAACGCATAGCAGCATTTTCTAAATTATGATGAAACTTAGCACTATATATTTCCATAAGGGCATTATGAGATGATTTATCTAAAATATTTTATCTAATTTTTAGTTCAACTGTTGTGGGATCTGTTTTTGCTTCTTCTAGCAGATGAAATGTTAGGTGCTTCAAGTCAGTGCTTGTGTGGGAACAAAGATCTAACAGCAGACTGATATCTGATCTATTTGAAAATGTCTGATTTCACAGCATGATTTGAGGCAAACTGTTAGGCTGCTCCCAGATGTGAAAGAAAAAGTACAATTCAACCTAGTTTTTAGTTAGTAAATTATGCAGGTGATATAGATGACATATTCACCTCTCGCTTTGCAATGTGCAAATCTGGATAGAATTAAAACTAATATTTGCTTAGAGCTGATTGCACCTACTGAGCTCATTTAAATTTTAATTTAAATGTGTCAATCATGTACAAATCTGAGTGGTCCCTGAACTGTTTACTAAGTTTAATGTAATGCTTAGAAACAGAGCCAACAACTGGCATAAAGTCAGTATGTTTTTTACTATGGTTCAGTTTTATCAGGAGGGGAATTCACAAAGCAACATTTTGAATTTTCCACAATATTCACAACACAGGCAGCACCAAATTCATGCAGATGCAAAAACAAAAGTCAAACAGAGAAATTAGGCCAATTTTCACTCAATACTGTAACCGGTCCATGTAGTATACTGTAAAATTATTATACATGGTCTATACTTCCTAAATTATGAATTGTAAGAGTAATATGTCCTTTCAACACATTTTTAACATCCTGACGGTTATACTGAATAAATTAATCAAGGCTTTTTAGTTGCTATATAGGGGGTCTGGCTGAACACTCAATGTCCACCTAATTATTCACTTTCTTAAATTTTCTTCTCCTGCATCCAAATTACCAGCAGCATTCAGTCAACTTTATTTTTATATATAATCTGAACTCAAACAGCACCGATCTTTCAGGATTCAAAGAAATTTATGTTGGCTGTAATTTACACAAATGTACAGAAACAAGGGCAGACGTTCTCTAAAATGTACCAGCTTTCATAAAAGACATCAGACAATGTGAGTGTCTTTGCCTCAACACTGAGCTCTGTAACATCACCAAAAATGTTGCATTTTTCAAGAGCCTTTTCCAATCCCATCTTTTTAGAGCAACAAAATCTAGAAAGGGCTTCCAAAAAATAGAAATTCAATAGCTATGAAAGTTAAATTGACTTGTACCTTACATTTCATCCCAGTTAAAGATCATTTAAATTTACCTCAAAGTTTGCTCACCTTGTAAACTAAAATCTAATGCTACAGACAAACAATTTGCAAGTTTCCCCTTTAAGTTACCGCTTTCTTCTCCTGACTAAATTTTTCAACCATTTCCCCATCTGACCTTTTTCAATCCTCCAGCTCCTCGATCAATATCCTCCCCACAGAAACCTCTAGGATTACTGTCGGTGGTGAAACCCCTGACTGAGCCTCTCCATAAGGAATCTGACAGCCAGACAGACAAAATGAAAACCCAGACAAAAATAAATATATAAAATGAGATAAACTCCAGCCTGAGGTGAGCTGAGGTGAGCAACGTGAACTTAAAAGCAAAACAGAGGAAAGAGAGATCAACAGCAGACAGCTCTTAAACATCTGTGATGCAAATAGCTGCAGTAACCCAAAGCCCCAAAGTTAAATTGGATGTAAACCATCTTTCTGACAAGTGGGATACCTCAAAGCTCTGAAGTATATCTTCAAAGATAAAATGTACCTTCTGCAGGGAGACACTCTTACAGATGTAAGTGAGATAACAGTAGGTCATAAACAAAACAGAACAGCATCCAGTACAGGAGCCTGTTTACTTCTTTCTGTCAAACACATTGTAACATGAAACAACTGAATATGTTTGTGGAATGTGAAGCAGTTGAGACTTTAGAGGCATTTTACAGCAAACACCCACAGCAGCAAGTGAGGCAACCCTCTGACCAGGCAGCGAAAGTGCTACACACCTTCAGCTTGGCAAAACCTGCAGGTGTTTTGTCACATTATAACCCCAAACTTTACCATATTTTTTCTGATTTTCTGTGAAGCAAAAGCAGCACATATTTTGAAGCGTAAGAAAAGGAATACAAAATAAACATCTTAAAAGCATGGCATGCAGTTGTGTTCTTTTAAACACATTTTTCTGCAATTATAGTTACAAATCTTTTCTTACAAGTCTCCATCAGATGTGCAGGATGAAATTCTAGTCTATTTTTCTTTGTGACTTGACTAATCGGTCTAGAGTAGTCACAGCTGTTGGAAGCTAAACATCCTCCCTAGTCCAGCAGAATCTAACAGGATTCCTTCCTGTTTCAATTGTTGACCAGTTTACTTGTCCCCACTGCATGATGCTGCCACTACAGTGTTTCACTGTGATTATGATGACTCCAGGCTGATGTGCAGCTCAGGTGGGAGAATCGTCAACAGATTCTGTTTACTAATGCTTCACAATAAACCTCCAGCTGACCTTTGAACAAAATCGGTAAAACTGAATTATATTTAGAAGAAATGAAGTAAAGCAGGAGGAATTAAATACACAAATTTTCAGATTATTCAATGTACAAAAAAACAAAACAAAACTGGAAACACTGTAACAACTCAAATACCAAGCTACTTTAAGTAAACAGTTGTTAAAGTTTATTCTTTACAGATTCCAATCCAGCACAAGTATAGCACTAAAAAACTTAAATCTAAGTGTCTGATATTACGAACTATTCCTAAGAACGAAGAAAAAAGATTTTGTACTCAACAGGAATGCATGATCCCTCTGAAACACATTGTATTAAAATAAACAGCTCAGAGTGCAATTATTAAATACCGGTCCATTGCAACAGACAAAATATCCCTTATTTGTGGAGCCAGTATTGGATTTCCAAGGGTGGGGTTGAGCTAGTGAGCTGATACTTCAAAAACAAGAGGAACTGATTCCAGGACAAAAACAAACTCTTGTCCAGGCTTAGTCTCGCAACAGCATTTTCTCCAAAGAAAGGCGGTCAGAGCTTAGACCCTCCACCATCAATTTCAGGGAGACAAAAAAATAAAGAAAAACAGGAAGCAAGAATGAATGGTCAGTTCCAAAGAGACACAGACTGGGCAGTCAGTACACGATCTGCTTTAGCATTTATCACCACCCCACACACATACTGCAGAGGCCAAATTCAGCCTAAATGAAACAACAGGCTGCATGACACAAGCAACAGAGGAGGAAATGACTGTGTGGGTTCATCTATGGAGACACATATGCAAGTGCCAGACTTGTAAACAGAGAAAATGCAAGTAGAGACATGACTTACAGACAAACGTCTCCAGACAGAAGTTGTAGCACATGGCTCTCAGTCTGTAGTCAGCGTTTTTTGTTGTTGTTGTTTTTGTTGGTTCTGTGGAGAAGGTGAAGTTTAAACCTCAGCCCATCATTTGTTTTCTGTGGCCTGGAGGAGATTGGAGAATTCCTCATAATGCAGCATCAGTAACATCAGGTCAGGAGGGGCCAAGGCTTGCAAACAACCCTGTTGACCCCTGCCTGTTTAGGGACAATTAAAGTCATGAACCAAAAGGGAGAATCAGATGTTGTATTTTGGCAAGTTCAGCTGATCCTAACATATAGTTAATGGCCACTTTATCAGGTAAACCTGGTCAATATTGAATAAGTAAATCCCATGGCAGCAACCCAATCTATTTAAGCTCCTTCTCCATAGTGAAGTCTCACTCTAACCAATTAATGTCTGGTTTGGGTCTAACCAAGCTGGGTGTGTCTCCATTGGCAGTGTGTTCATCACACTGTGGACATGACTATAGGCAGGAATGTGGGCGGTTTCATGAGCACACATGAGTTGTGGTCGACTCTCCAATAATGTCATTTTATGCATGTACCCTTGTGCATGCAGTGTCTCAGAAATCTTTTGGCATATTTGTTTGTTGCGGGTTTCCCCATCTAGTTGATGATGTGTGCGCTCTTCCACCACAACTGATAAAAAAAAAGTTTGGACCTCAAGCTTTGAATTATCGATTTGCAGTTCACCATCACCCAAACTACTTCAGAGCTATCAATGAAGGAATTAACCAATAAAAGTCTGTTGCCAGTCTCATCGCTTTAATACACTACCCGGCTGGGGCCATCTTGTACCACCCCTAAGGTGATTCCAAAGAAATAAGGAGGAATCACACGAGATCTGCAAATAGAGACAAATCTTTCCGGGGCTGACTGAGGAAGAACCGATTAAAGCCATGCCCATGGAGAAATGAAGAACTTCAGCCTTCCAGACATGGTGAATACGACTTGCTGAACTTTAAACTGAATGATGGTAATTTAGTGAGATTTTAACACACAACCATCTCATGGCTTTACAGAGAATAGTCTGAAAAAGAGAAAATGTCAAGTGAGCAGTGGTTGTGAAAATCAAAATGTTTTGCTGTCACTTCCTGAGCCAGAGCATTCATGTCTTGTATAAACAAGTTAAAAATAAAAGAAATGAAAAGTTAGGAATTGATGATTTTCATAAGCTCTGACATACTCCAGCCGTGTCTGTCAGGAGATTCTAAACCCAGGCCTCATTATTCCTCCCACTCTTGTCTTCTTACTCCCATTTTTCTCCTCCATCAGCTAGCCCTTTGAGCAATGTCATGTAAATACAACTCCCTTTAAGGCTTTGACTTGGACAGTCCAGAAAACCAGACCATGCTGCAAAACTCAACTTGGTTATTATTTTCCATGCTTTTTTTTTTTTAGCTTAAACCAAGGGTGCCCAAAGTGTGACCTTTGAAATAATTTTACAGCCATGGGCCACAAGAATGACAAAAATGTGACGAGCAAGATAGAAAATAACAAAACCACAACAAAATTAGGAAATTGTATGCCTTTATTTGAATAAGACAAATGTGACAGGCCTTTTTCTGTTTCGGATTTACATTGTAGTCAGACTCTCTGAGATTGAGACCCTTGTCAATCTCAGTTTACTGTTGAGCTGGTAAAACAAAATTAGTCCCAACTTACTTTTCCATTTGTATCTGAATAAAAACATGAAGGAATTTTAACTCAGCAATTGTGGCTCATGATGCAGAAATTCAAACAAAGGCCAATAACAAATCTACATGATCTTACTTCTCTCCTGTTGTGTTACATAAAGTCATCTGATCATCAGATTGTTCTGACATCATGTCCTAGTTGCTAAATTTAAGGATAACCTCACCATTTCAACAGCAAAATAAAATCAGATTTTTTGTTAAATTGGATAAGTAGGAAACGACAAAGCAACGGTGTCATGTTACGCCACTAATTTTCAGGAAATAAGGTTAACTATCAAGCACATTCCACACATTTGTGAATTAAGGCTGCAGCAGATGGTCTCAAGGGAAAGTTTGCACGAAAGAATGACATCACAACAAAACTTTCTGTTATTTCTTAATGACTTCAGACTATTGTAATGACAGGCAGGGTGGAGTCGTTATGTGCTGCAATATTAGGGGTTCATGCAGTTGTCGTTAAGAATTTCGTAAAGTGATGAGTAATGCAACAAGAGATCTCCCAGCTATTTTGATTTCTGCATATGATAGAAACAGCTGCTTACAACAAACATTTGATTGCAAAAATACATGCAGAAATGCTAAAAAAAAAAAAAAAGTGTGGCAACACCCATAACTGAAGTCAGTGCAAATGAGAGGAAAAGACAACAATCTGTGGATTTTTTTTGTTCAGTTACAGCTGACTTTCAGTTACAGCTGACTTTCCTTGAGATGCCTCATTTAAAGAGGCAGGACTAATGGTATGGTGGATCTATTGCCCTGCTATTCAATGATTCCCTTGACCAGTGGTCAGAGGGGACAATGGATGGAAAACCTTCATGAATAAACAGTGGACCCGCACTGGTCACCATGAGGCGAGTATGTGACCACAGGCGTAAACATCGCCCACAAGCTGCTCAGGACTCTGATCTCTATGTCAAGAATGTTGTGAGTAAGAGCAGAGTCGTGGCATGGGCGTGTAACAGTATTCGTGTGTGTTTTATTAGATTACTGGTCAGTTATATGTGTGTCATTGTTTGTCCAGTCGTGCCTGAGATTCCAGACAAAACCCTTGCTTGGAAAAGTTATTCAAAATCTCTAGCGTGAACTCGTGGGCTGCAAAACAGTACAGAACAGATGCAGAAGAAATGATGGAAGCTTAATAATATCTCAGTTATCAGCTTATAAAATGTCTTCATATGCAGATCAGAGTAAAAGCCACTCATAGCTCCACACTTCCTGTCAGTGAAACATCTCTGTCACTGTTAGAGAAAATAGCAGTGATAACTTAAAACTTTTAACTAAAGCAACCTGAGAGGCACAATCAGTCCAAAAAGGGCCTCTGTGAACCCAAAAATCCTTACTACCAGCTCAAAATTTTGTGTGAATTCTTCCATATTTACACAATAACACTGATAAATACAGAGGGATTTAATCCATGTGAGTTTAATCACACGGATTAAACCCCTGGTGCTGCTGAAGATTGATGATAATTCATTTCAGCAGGAAAATAAAAGATAGATGGAATACTTAATTTTGCAGGTCACCATAACGGTCATAAAATTTAGATGTGTTTTTATTTCAAAACTTAAAAAATTCTTTACAAGAGAGGCAGATGAGTGGAAATTATTCAACAGGTTATATCAAATCTGCTGGTACTGACATCGACATTGAGTTTTACAAATAAATTTTTCTTCTATTATTTTAGTGTTTGATAAATAGAAATAACTCATTTTATCACTCTAAAACCAGGAAACAATTTGTCTAAATTAATTTCACAAACAATTGTTGTGTTTTATGTAACCTGACACTGTGACTGTGTTATATGCTGTGGCAAACTTTGAAGATGGAAAAATGATGAGAAATAGACTATCATCAGCATATATAGTGATTGGATTATCAAGACAGTATTTTATAGAAGTAATCTTAAAGGCATAACTTAATCAGTACCAGTCCCTCGTTCCTCTTGCACAAAAGAAAAATGTCTTCTTTTCAGGATGTAACTGAACATAGTTTGGGTGAAATCTCCTGAATCAGATCAAACAGGGATTAGATTGTATCTGTTTTTAGTTTTTAACCTTTCTGAGATAAAGTCCTTGCTTCAGCAACTTTTGTGCTCATATTATTCATCTTTTGATAGAATTACTCGATTAAGTTACTCCAGGTGTACCTCCTCATTTGCCTGACTTGTTCTCATTGGAACAGGATTTTATTTAGCAAATAGTTTTGTCTCCTATCAAGGGATCTGAATATAAAAGCACCAATAATAGCATTTAGAAAAAAATTTGGATGTTTATTCTAAAGATTAGCTAAAAACTGACTGCAGAAATCAATAGTCTCCTGAGGTGTTTTAAAAGCTTTACATGCAATCCTAACTTGCCCTCACTTTGCATTTCTTTTTTTTCTTCCCTCACTGCAAGTTGAATAACACACAGGGGAAAAGTCTCTGGAGAGCAACGGCAGCACAGCTCACCTAAAACTGTCTACTTGCACAGAGTGTACACAGAGTGTACGCACATTTTCTGGTATGCAGGTTGTGTCTGCCAAGTTAAGCTTTACATCTAAAGGGGAAGAAAACTGCCTTTGGACCTACAATAACAAAAAAAGAAACCAGCGTACACGGTTCTTCCCTCCCATAATCTGCTGGGACGTCCAAGGGCATGAAATAAAAAGGGGGGAATGAAGTAGCTCTTTTTCTTTAAAAGGCAGAGAAAGCACACAAAGCAATCTGCTGTGTTGTTTAATGCTGCCGTGCCCTCCAGTAGTGGAAAGCCCTCTGCTCACGTTTAAGTTCATAGGTCACAGCACATTCCAGACATTTTCTGTCTGTTTGCTTTTCCACCAGGAAGGTTTCTGATCCAGCCAGCCGCATTTGTCTCTGATCTGCCCACAACACCTGTGCAGGCTCTCACATTGATCAAACAAAGCAAAAAGAGAGAGAAAAAACAAACAGGATTGCATGTTTCCTGGCTCCTTTTTATCATTCCTTCTTCTGCTTTTAGAGGAACTCCAAACTCCATCTTGCAGTTTAATATTTGAATTTGCTTAACCACAGTGTATGAGATGGTCAGGAAACCATATTTATTTGTTTCAGGTTGAACTCTGAAAGCCCCCACTCCCACTAAAAAGGTCACAGAAAGTCACTAAGCGTTGACAGCCCTGACCAGACTGGCATGACTCGTTTTTATTCATAGGAATTTTAAAATGCTACAAACAACCACTTTTAACATTTCTAAAAGTGAATTTATCATCAACCTCATTGGCTTATGCTGAGACAACTCTATAAATAAAAAGGATGCAATACTGTCACAACAGCTCTACTTTTTGTCACAATACATATTATCACATGATACATCAAATTAATTTCCTTTCTAACAAAGTCTTTCAGGAATAAGAACTATGATGACATGCGGTGCAGACAAAAGTCTGCGAATGCTTAACTTAACAGACTGAGTTATGTAATCCTACTGAGGCTACAAACAGAAAGAGTCATAAGTTAAGGAGCAAATCCAAAATTAATTTTTCACCCAAACACAAATGTGGTGCTTTTATTTTGAATTAAAATATTGTGCTCACAGTGTGTGTGTCAGTGTCAGCCCCTGCTAAAAATAGTCTGATACAGAATTACAGACTTCAGTGTGAGGCTTAGAATATACAAAATTATCTTGACAGTCTTACTATGTGCACAAATATTGCAACAAAATGTTCATAATATAAAATTTGGTGAAGTTAAAAAATAAAACATATCTTAGAATTAGTTAGTTGGTTGAGAAACCATGAGCTGTTTGTTTCTTAAGCAGCTCACTTGTGTTAATATAGAGATAGAACAGCAAAAACATAAAATATTAAGCACAATAAGCACTTTAAAAACATTGTGCTGAGGCTACTAATGTGACCCTGTGGTAATTTGAAATGGCCGCCCCACCAACATGTAAGTATTTAAGTATAGAAGGAAAACATTAAGCAAGGTGGTTTAGAATCAAACATCAGACAATAATAATTGATGTTGAGTGAAAAAATTAGGTTTTTACTTTGGCATCTAAAAAGTATAATATTTCTTCACACTTCTTAAAACTCTCAGGCCTTCACCTTCACAAGCACTTTAATTTGCATCTTGATTTCACTGCACTGTATATATCATAGGTTCCCTAAACTGGGAGAGAAAATATCCTATATTCATAGCATTTACCTAGAAATGCACTGCTCTTTTTTTTTACTCTCTTTCAATGCCTTAGGGAAGCCATTAGGTGTTTCATGAAGTTTCAGTTTTCAGCAGGTGAGAGATCAAAACAAGTGAAAGGGCAGCAAACATTTGACTCTGAAATCCTCACTGAGGCAGAACAGAAGCCTTAAGTAAGAAGACAGGTGTACGGAGCATAAAATTTACAGAGTATCCTTGAAGTGGTCAATGTAGCCTGTTTTGTCAGCAAATCGCACTGGCACTTACTGAAATATTTACTGTACTTTTAGAAATTAAAAAAAATGGGATGAGAATAATGCTAAGTCATACATTTTCTGAAAAAAAGGGTATTGTTCCCAAGATGGATTTCATTTCAAATATGATGTACAAGAAATGTGAGAGTATTAAACCACTATGAAAACTTTTAGTTGTTTTTTTAATCATACTTTTCAATAATATAATCTTAGTTTTCCATCTGGTTTAGTGTGAATGTGTGGAAAACATTTCTGACAAGCAAGGAAGAAAGGTCAAACGAACGAATGGATGGATGTTTTATGTTCCATAAAAATTGTGAAAAAATAACTTCTATTGTGATAATACAATAATCATTAGTTCAAATCCCAGTAACAGCAAACAAGAACAATTCAAACAAGTCCAAAATATATAATACTTTATCAGGAGAAAATATAAAAACTATGTGGACTCCACAAGAGTTGAAGAAATCGAGAGAAAAAAATATTTCAGACACACTTTGACACACTGCGGTACTTTAAATATTCATGGCTCCTACAGTACAAAAACAGACAGGAAGCAGAGGAGTGCTTAAAAAAAACAAGAGGCAAGGAGTGAGAAGAGAGCAAGGCATGCAGGTCATTGGTGGGTTAAAACAAAACAAAGCTATGTGGTATGTAACCAAAAAAGAATGGAAAGGACTGACTGCACAAAGCACCCAGAGACACAAACAAAAGTAAATGAAGACAAACATGTACAACACAATTACTTGTGCACAAGTTGGCAGTGAGAAAAATGCGGTTTTGCTTGAGAGCAGCTCAAGTATCTGAAGCTTTACTCTGATCTGAGGCACACCCTTGAAATATTTATAATGGTACCCCTACTAAACTATGATAGGGGTGAAGCAGTACTGCTTCTGTACCTCCTGCTGGACTTCAGAACAGCTACAGCACCCAAACTGGATGCTGAAAGACTCAACATTCCTCTCATTGAATCGTATTACAGAGCACAGGAGCAATGCTGAAAGCTCCTTCAGTAATCGTGCTAAATCCTCTACATTTGCTTCAAGCTCTTAATACAGAATTTATGTCTATGTTCATTCACTGTTTGGTCTGAAACAACAGGCTAAATTCACAGTAGGCCCAGTGGTATCTTTTTTAATTTCATGTCTTTTTGGACAGTAGGTACCACAGAATGATTTGGTATCTCTAAACAGGGTTGACAGATGTGGTCTTTTCCAAACAAACTCGGGAGTCCAGCTCACTGGGGTTTCCTGAACAGTCATACTTTCCACCGAGAAGGTTTACAAAGAGCTGGCCACCAAAGCTATCCACTAACCACACCCTCCTTTCAGGACAAGGACCAAGTTTTAGGTTCAACTGGAAAACAAATGCTGACAAAACAAAATCATATCTAGCAAAAATGATAACCATAGATTCAATGAAGTGGCTTTAAATGACCTTATAAGGTTAATTTTAGTATATTTCAAATACTAAAATTATTTGCTTTTTTTTACTAATAAAAATCTGAGCAATTGTCATGCATTTTGTTTGTTCTGTGTTGTTTTTGCGCCACGCATTGTATTTTGCTTGTATTTCAAAAAATTACAAGTTTGATTTCATCTGAACAGAACAGCATCCTTCCTTCCTCCATATCTTTGCTAGTGCCCCTACATGGCTTGAAGCAAACTAAAAGTGGGACTTTTGATTACTTTCTTTCAACAATTCCTTCCTTGTTGCCACTCTTACACAAAGGCCAACATTGTTTTAATGCACAACTAATGAACAAACAGATCTCTGAAGCTCCTCCAGAATATCTTTGCAGATCTGTGATACTTTTTTAACTTTTGCACGGCAGATTAACAGTGTTCTGAATGTCAATGTTTGAGATGTTTTATAATCTAACCTTTGAACTTCTTTTGGTTGCATTGAACTAGATTTTTAGGTGTATCACATTAAAGGAGTCTGTATAAAAATATGTGCCAATTAGACAATTTTTATTCTCCCTCTGCTCTTCAGATATGTATAACTTTACATTTATTCTAGATTTAAAATCCCAAATATATATACTAGAAGTACTTTACAAGATATAGATATGAATATTTTTATACTTTATCGTAGTTACAATTAAATCATCTGTCCTCATCTTATGAGTACTATTACCCTATGACAGACTTGTTCACCTGCTGGAATACAGCAAATTATGCTCTACCTTATCTAACAGCTTAGATAAATAGTGAAACTTCAATGATCTCCATGGGGAAATTGGATCAAACCAGCAGCAGATTCTAGGTCAGAGATAAAAATCCAGAGCCTATATTCTTAATAAGACAATGTGACAAATGATAAAGAATATTTTAACATGTATTCATAGGTTAGGTTTCAAATAATTTGTTATTCCTCCTCTTGAGACTCCTCAGCATACATTTCCAGTGCACCTCCCGTGTAAATGTTTGCTCAATGGGAGCATTGTAAACAAGGGCAATGACAAGTCAAAGCTTTGGCATTTACCCATGCAAACTTCAGCAGCACTAGACTAAAAATGACGTTGTAATCAGAGGGTTTAGAGAGCAAATGGAGGAGGAAGGCAGAAAACCCAGGGAATGATAGACTAAGCTCTATGAATTACTCAGCATGTCTCGCTATCTACTTCTTCCCTGCAGGAAATAATGGGGATCATCCATCTTCTTGGCCTCCTTTATGCCCTATCTTTTGGCCATCATCTGCATTTAGGTCAGCAGATGAGAGATAACAGGTTCTTTCTAATAGCCACAAAGCTGAGGATTTGATTGGAGGTGAATCCAGTTTTGGAAAGTTGCAGAATTGTCTGGATGATAATTACAAACCACATAAGAAATAAACCAGTGTCTCATCTGTTTCGCTAAAGTAAATGTGGGAGTTTTATCATTTTCCTTGCTGAAATTATGGTGCATTATTTAAAAAATAATAATAACTGGACAGCTGCAAAGCAGATTTTGCAACATCTTTTAAACACTTACCCAATAAATTAGAAACAAAAACAAGAAAATCTGAAAATGAATACATCCCTGGAGGAAAACCTACCTACCATTACAGTTTTAAGACTGCTGCAGATTGTTTACTTCACACATCAGCTGGCCCTAGATGCTGATGCTGGAATATTATCTGTCTGTGCTGCTGGATAGCCTCAAACTGATAGTACTCAGGCAAATCCATCTGATACACAGCATTAGATAGTGTGCATCACACTTTGCATGAATAAAATGTTTCATAACACT
Organism: Brachyrhaphis roseni; assembly: GCA_903066815.1. Classification (NCBI taxonomy): domain Eukaryota; kingdom Metazoa; phylum Chordata; class Actinopteri; order Cyprinodontiformes; family Poeciliidae; genus Brachyrhaphis; species Brachyrhaphis roseni. The sequence continues at coordinate 58,691 of CAEFZY010037593.1, forward strand.
CACATCAAATGATTCACTCAGATATGCAAAAGGAACCAAGGTATGCTTCTCAATATGAAAGAAATGTGTCTTGATTTTTTATCTCAAGCAGAAGAGCTCATTTTGAAGGGTAGAAATCTTTTCCGCAGGACTTGCAGGTTTTCATCTGCTTCTGATGAAATGAGTTACCTAAAATATACTGTACTCATACACAACACAAGGGGAGATACATTTTAAGAGCATCATTATGGGGTGAAAAGTTCAGAGCAGCAGACAGGAATAGTCAGTGAGGGCGCAGCAAAAATGAAATCATCTCTTTAGCCTGCAGAACATGACATTCCTTTCTTTGATCAGAAAAGAAATATAGGAAGTATGGAGGCAGCGTGGCCTAGAGACAAACACGGAACAGGAGACAAGACTTGGAAAGGGACAACTTGGGATGTCACTGGCTGAAAAGCAAGGAGATAGTGCTATCTGAGCTGGGACAAAGCAGGATGTGACATGTAGAGAGCAGGAAGAGGAAACTGGACAGATATAGATTAGACGGGTAGCCACTCTTGTAAACATGTGTATTCCATTAGAGGCTTCAGAGGCAGCTAATGTGGTTGTTAAAGTGTATGCACCTTGGGTCTACTTCTAACCATGGTGAGATTCTGCAGCAGAGACAATCCCCAAAGGAAAAAAAAAAAAGACATCTAAAATGTGACTCAAGACCTGACCTCCTCTGTTAATCTCACAATAAAAAAGGAAAAAACCAAAACGGGTCAAATGACAAATCTAATCAGAATTAATGTAGGTCATTAATTAGCAGAACTTTATTGCAGCTTAGCTAATTTTACTAGATAATGGGAAAGAGCCTAACAATGAGTCTCATTGAATTAACCCAAAAAACAACAGAAGCCCTTTGTGGACAAAAACAAGCACTTCTTTCTTTTTGTTCAGAGGACCAGATTAGTGCATTGTGAGGATTTCTGCTTACCAGCAACCAATGAGCCCACTACAAGGAGCTGATTTACAGCAACTTAGCATTAAGTCCTGTGATTAGCAAACATGAAGAAATCTAATTCCAACCTTTGGAAGGACCAAGCAGGAAGGGCTAATGGAAAGTGGACACAATACAGGAAAAAACTGCAATGAGGTGGCTGAAACAACATTTTGTCTGTTGAAGCAATTTTGTGGCTATGCATTCATAGAGCTAATGTGAAAAAAATATATATTTATTTAATCAAAGATAAATTTCAGATAACAGATTGAATAACAGATTCAATGGTGTTGATCAATACCTTTTGAGTAATTTGGCAGAATGCTTTGGGCTCCGTTTACAATAAATGCCATAGTTGAAGCATTAAAAGGGATTTTGCAAGTAAACAAAACCTGACATTAAGTAAAATTCTTAAAGCTGCTTTTACAATAAATACAGTGGTTATAACTTTTATAAGTGTCCCTAGACCTCCACATAGACAGAGGACATCAGATTCAAATATTGCTGCAGATTATCACAAAACAATTAAGATAATTGTGTCTAACTCAAAACAAATCAGACATTTTGCATTTATTATAAATATAGAAATAAATAATTTTAGTCCAAACACTGACCCCTGTGGTATGCCACAAATAATTGACAAAAAATTAAATGTATATGCACCTATCTCTCCAAATACTCTTGAAACAAATGTACTCCCTCTTATCTCTTATAAAACATATTCTAATTCATTTAATAACTCTTACAGAAATAATATGTGCCCTCTTATCTCTTATAAAACATATTCTAATTCATTTAATAACTCTTACAGAAATAATATGTTCATTGTTATTTTTATGAAATGCATTTTTAGGGTCAACAAATACCCACACTGTAAATTTCTTATTGTTTATGAAGTTTGTAATTTGAGATGATGTTCAACACAATTTTCCTTTGGTAATTTGGCATGCCTTTTGGGTCTATTAGTAGTAAAGACATGAGTTTCAAAAAATTACTTTTTGCTTGGGTTAAGCAGCATACCTGCATACAATTGATGGAATTTGTGAGTGAATAAAACCTGACCAATACTGAAACTGAAAGCATTTGGATTCAAAGTATTGTTTATTATTATTTCTAAGCCTTTTTATAAATATATAAAAAGCAAGCTAAACCTGGGTAATGTTGCTTTGTTCATGATATCCAAGTGGATCTGTCAAGCCCAGAACATTAATTAGTTGGATATTTGGCAACCTTCACCTAGTTACAAAAGTCTCCTACTGGGTATCAGTGAAACTATTTCACTTTAACATAAACAATCAGTTAAAGTTCACAAAATGAAAATTGAATGAATGCATATTTACAGTAATAATTCAAAAATGTGGGGAAAAAACACAAAATGACTGTGATCAGCTCCTAACAGAGGAGACTGAGTAGAGAATCAGTACCATGGGTGTGTCAGTGTAGTTCTTGGGTTAGATCCATTTGATCAAATATGATTGATCTGTGATCAATTGTAAAACTTCAGGTCAAAAACACTTTGAATTAAATTCATAACCTGCTGACCTTTAAGTCCCTGTTATGAGAGGACACAACAAAGTAGAAGTTCATTTCGGGCATTTTTCTTTAAAATAAACAGAAAAGAGGGGCTACAGTGATGCTGATATGTTGTCAAACAGGGTACAGAAAAAGTCAAAATAAAGGGCGGTGGTCCTGAAAGCTGTAACACCTAAAGGAAGACCCCAGTCAGGACACACTGGCCTGCAGTCCGAGCTTAACTTACCTTCAGACAGCTCCAGCTCCAGCTCCGCCAGCTTCTCCCGGACCTCCGCCGGAAGGGTCATCGCGACCGCCGGCGTGGGTTCCATCATTGAGAGCAACCCGGCGGAGGTTCTCTCAGCCATGGTGGTCCAGTACAATGCGGTCCGCTGAGGCGATGAGAACAATGTCACAAAACGTGACTAATAATAATGAATACAAATAAATAAATAAACCGGACTGTACAGGCGCTCCTAGGTGCGTTTCGGCTCAGAGCAAACAGGGTGTTGGTGCCTCTCCTGCCTCGCTGCTGCTGCTGTTACGTCTCGCAAAGGTGTGTGAAATCTCTCCAACCTTCATGACAAGGCTAGCTGCAAGGCTAGTGGACACACTTGGATCCGTGTTTCCATGCACAGAGTCCGGAAAGGCTTCTATCGGTGTGTCCGCGGCTGTGGGCTCCCCACAGGGACTGTCGGCGGCCGTGTGTCCTCAACTGTGGAGGAAACTCATTCAACTCCTCGCTCGCTTCCCACGGCGCAGTCGCCATTGCATCATAGCAACAGCAGTCCGCACGGCGCGCGTTCACGACCAGGGTAGCTCGTGTGTGTGTGTTTGTGAACTCTGTGCTAGAGCTCTTTACACAACTTGCCTGCCTCCTACTGTCATATTTTTGAGGCACTTACAACACTCTGAGATTTTCAAAATCATTCCTGTGCTGTCTACGACGTAAATGAAATGTAAAGAAAACCACAACCACAGAAAGGAAGAAAATATTCGGGAAAAAATATGCATATTTAGCATATTGAAGAAAAGTTCAGTGGAAGAAAAAGGTATGGTAGGAAAAAATCACACTAATGATAATGTATTTTTGATATAATTGTTATGGGCATTTTATAATTTACACAATGAGAATTATAATGAGCAGAATTAGATTGGGGACACCACTTGCACAATGTTTATTTGCTTGCATATTGTGGAAGTAGCGCATAAATTAACTCCCAAAATCTGTCAGGTTGCATTGTTTATTCAGTTTAAAAGTTCAATTAATTTATTCAGCAAAGGACAGCATATATTATCAAGCAAATAAAGAACTTTAGTGTAAATTTGTCAACGTTACATAAACGACATGATGAATGAAGTGTTTTTGAAGCTAAAAACTAAAAATAATCTATGGAGATTTGGTCTCTCTCCAGTTTGCTGAGTGTCAGGTAAAGTGAAACAGGAGAATCCAAATTTATTTTTATTGTACTCCCAAGCCCATGGAGAAATTTTCAGCTTTTCACTGAGCTTTATTTACAAGCAGTTAAGTAAAAATGAAATGTAAAATATTAAGCTGCCACTGCGGCATTCAATTTACTATCAAACTCTTGTCAGTGTGTTTACATAAATCTGTTTTCCATTTTGAAAACAAATTGGTGCAGCTTACTAAACTTGTCAAACAACAAAACTATTCCTGAGATTTATACTGTGCAAAGATTTTAGGGCAGGGACCCAAAGCAGTAGGTTGAATATATGTTAGGCCGCTTTTACAGAGTTATGGAGAAGACTGTTTACTTGACACTTATATCGCAGTTATTGATGAGCTACAAAAAGCAAATGGTAAATAAGTAAACTCTACAAAGAATGTTTTCAAGCAAGTTAATGAAAAATTGAGTGGAATGAAAAAGTGTGGTAGAAGATCTGTGAGTGTACACGGGTCATAGACAAGTTAAATAGTCATAAGAGACAACCCAATTTCAAAGTTTGGTAAAGCAAACCCCTTTAAGTTTAGTGTGAAGATTTGAGTCAGGGCTTCCTGAGCACCAATATATTAGATATATTTGTCAGATAAATACCAATATACTAGAGATAGGAGTTGACATAAAGATGAAATCCTGTTTTCTATGGTCATCCATGCCACTTCCTCTTCCCAATAGTGACAAGCAACATTATTTCTGTTGCTTGTCAGGCAGAAATAAATAAGTAATGAAACACATTCCAAATCAATGTTAGTGTGTTTGTTCTTGTGACAGTATTTAAAAGATAACAATGCTCATAAATATATCATGGACACTGTATATTTCTAACCAACAAAGGTTAAGAATTTGTAAATAATAAATAATAAATAAATAAAGTGTAATTTATTAATCAGAATAATAATTTAGTAAGAGATGCACAAAACCTGGATTAATTACACAGAGTTTCATAAATTGAAGCCTGCATTTCTGCTATCATGAGGTCCTGCTAATGAAAACACTACATGTACAAACAAATGTATTAGATACATCAAATACAAATACATTACATCTCAGGAATGTACTTAAAAAACAAAAAATATTACTTTTGTACTACATAAATACAAAATGACAAATGTCCTTTAGACATAAAAATTAACAATAAAACAAGAGAAAATAATGTAAAGTAGTAAAAGGAACAGCAAGGTAACAGAAAACAGCTACTTGTGTGACATAATTGCAGCTTAGTTACATTTTCAAAACAGTTCTAATGTTTATTTTGTCTGCCCAATGATTTCTGTTGATATTTTTCATATGATGTAATGGTTTGCATGTTTGGACTTCCTTGAATTTACATCTTTACATCCAATTTCTCTTCAACGTCCCTCTCTTTGCACTGTACATCAACATGAAGGGTTACTATATATATCATATTTAGCAAAGACCTCACTGAAAGTTAATGACAATAAAATGAATGAAAGCAGTTTCACCAGGAAAAGTGTGAGCAGTTTGTTGGTTTTAAATATCTGACAATATTCATTCATGTCTTACGGATCCTCCTGATTAGCTAATAGTTAAAAATGTTCATTTTAGTTGAAGTTTTTCATATAAAGTGAATAAAGACATAAAAGGCTTTGTAAAATGGGCAACACATGCCCGACAACAACATATATAAATAAAAATTAGACTTGAGATTTCATGAAGACTTGCAAAGCACAAACCTGAAATGATTCAAACCATATGAAGATAGCTTAGTGTACAATTTATTTTTTACTTCTTTATTTTGAAGTCAGATTTTTTTTTTTTTGCCATAAGCTGCCAACTAAGAGTTGATGTAAAATTAAATTTTAATGACATTTTTTGCTTGCTGATTAAAAAATAATATTTTTTCAATTTAATTAAATAAAAAAAATGAATGCGAAAATGCCCGGAGTCCTTCATTTACAAAGAATATCTAAAAATTAAAAGAGTGTCACAGTGAATGTCAAGTAAAGTCACCATATGTCTGTGTGTGCATACAGAGTTGAAAATAATTAAAAAGGGAATTGATCTGTAAGTCAAATACTTCAAAAGAAGTTATTACAAATGTTCAGCTTTTCTAATGTTAATCAATAAAATTAGTTTTA
>CAEFZY010037596.1:0-39804 GCA_903066815.1 Brachyrhaphis roseni
GAAGCAAAGAGCTGCAGCAGCGAGAGCATGTCACAAAAGAGCAGCGCAGTTCGCAGCCTTTTTACGTGACACTGCAGTGTGTGTGTGTGGATGTAGCTGTGTGTGGCTGTAGTGTTTGCGGTGAAAGGGATCAGAGGAACATATGGTTAATGTGTCCCGTTAATGCCGATATCTTTTCCGTGAGGGCTGATCCGTGCTGTGTGTCGTCTGAGTGTGTGAGCCACAGGATGGGTGTAGTGACAGTTTCAGTGATTTCTGCCCACACATGAAAAAACACAGCCCCATTCTTTATGTAATATCATAAAATGGATTTCGGCTTGGAAAATATGTATTTAATTGGTGTCATTCTCTTGTGATGCATTCAGAAGGTGCATGAGTGGAGCTGAGCGGTAGGTCCTAGTTGTTTTTATTATAAACCTTGTGCTACAACTCTACTTATGGGTCCATTTTGAAATTACATTTTTAGATTGCGCTTCTGGACAGATTCAAGAAGTCTTAAAGAAATTAACATCCAGTAAGAAACAAAGTACCTCAGCAAGGACTGTAGCCTTTTTACGAACAAACGATACATGATCGACTGGTCGGCAAAGTTTTACTTTAAAAAGCACCTGATTAAAATTACTCCATCAAACTACTTCAAGAGAAACACTCAAAAGAAGCAAAGAGCTGCAGCAGCGAGAGCATGTCACAAAAGAGCAGCGCAGTTCGCAGCCTTTTTACGTGACACTGCAGTGTGTGTGTGTGGATGTAGCTGTGTGTGGCTGTAGTGTTTGCGGTGAAAGGGATCAGAGGAACATATGGTTAATGTGTCCCGTTAATGCCGATATCTTTTCCGTGAGGGCTGATCCGTGCTGTGTGTCGTCTGAGTGTGTGAGCCACAGGATGGGTGTAGTGACAGTTTCAGTGATTTCTGCCCACACATGAAAAAACACAGCCCCATTCTTTATGTAATATCATAAAATGGATTTCGGCTTGGAAAATATGTATTTAATTGGTGTCATTCTCTTGTGATGCATTCAGAAGGTGCATGAGTGGAGCTGAGCGGTAGGTCCTAGTTGTTTTTATTATAAACCTTGTGCTACAACTCTACTTATGGGTCCATTTTGAAATTACATTTTTAGATTGCGCTTCTGGACAGATTCAAGAAGTCTTAAAGAAATTAACATCCAGTAAGAAACAAAGTACCTCAGCAAGGACTGTAGCCTTTTTACGAACAAACGATACATGATCGACTGGTCGGCAAAGTTTTACTTTAAAAAGCACCTGATTAAAATTACTCCATCAAACTACTTCAAGAGAAACACTCAAAAGAAAGCTCAATAGTGACCGATAGTCTTCTTCTCTCTTCCAGGTGTTTACGATAACATAAGTGGACACTCATGGTGTGGAAATGAACAGAGCGCCACCTATTGCTGATATTATTGTAATACTCTTTGAGAGCTGGTCAGACCGGTATCTCTGTAAAGAAGCAGAGTGCAAGCTAGCAAATAACTAAATCGCTAAAAAACAGGCATGATAGTCTGCATATATGGTTAGCATGTCTACTTAAATTAGCTGCCAAATTCAACAAGGGTTTATTACATATTTTACTTTAGTCTTACAATACCACATTTGTTGAAAATAGTAAATAATAATAATAATAATAAACACTAGGGCTGAAACGATTCCTCGAATGATTCGAGTACCTCGATTATCAAAATTCCTCGAGGAAAATGTATCTGCCTCGCAGCTTCTTTAAATTATGTTTTATTATGTAGCGCACCGTGTTCCAGCCGGATCATCATTTATGGAGGGCAGAGCTCTTATTTCCGCCTGAGTTGTTGCGAAGTGCTGGCAGCATGATGTTGAATTGTGCAGCGTTTTGTTAGGGGTTGGGGGAGAAATAAGGACTGTTGAACTTTGATGGTTGGACTACGACAGCTTTTCTGGTGTTGGAATCACGTCGTCACGGTTTTGGAGCGAATGTTAGGAATGGCAGAGAGAGAGATCCCATTCCTCGGATAATCGTTAAAATATTCTATAGAGTTCTCAATTACTAAAATATTCTTTTACAACAGCCCTAATAAACACTTAACAATGAGTTACTATTTTAGCAATCTCACTACTTGTGGATGAAGAAGAATCTAATTGCTTATGTTTTTGTAAATCATTCTGACGAGTTCATGAAACACCAGACTTTCTCTGTCCATACACAGCATCTGTATGAGAATAATGATAAACTTCTGAAGTTTCAATGTGATACACTCAGCAGTGTTCATTTCAGATTGAAAGCACAGCACATGAATTTATCTCACTGATAAAGTCAGAAATTTTTTGCTACAAACACGGCACAAAAACGGTCTTCTAACAGGGTGAACTATTTTTTGTCTGTAAAGGGCAACAGTGGCTTCGCTTTCAGATCGTCAGCTCCAGCAAACTGCTTCAATTTATCACCCGAGGCACTGTAAACGGCTCAAAACGAGATCCTCAAAGGGACGCCACCCCTTTTTATAATGCCATTTTTAATTAAAACCTTACGTAAGGGAGTAACGATGATTACGCCCGGTTATAGTTTAAGCTTTGTTGACTTTGTGGATTATAAAAGTGCAAAGGAGAGTAAAAACACTTTCGTCAGGGCTCCACTAATACCAATTTGTAATGGTGCTTGATCTTTAATATCACAGGGAAACATGACGCATATAAAAAAAATACAAAATGAGAAATGAAAACAATGCCTAGAGCACACTGAAGAGCAAACTGGATAGAAAATAGGCTTTTTTTTTTAGAAACATAAAAGAGCCAGCACAGAGACAAGAAATGATGGGGAACAAGAAAATCACAAGCACAATGAAAGTAATGACCAGAAACACAAGGTATTAAAAGGAAAGGGGAGAAATCATGTAAAAGAGTTAATGTGCCACGATGTAAGAAAGGATGTTCAAGATGTACTAAAGAAAAGAAAAAAACTAAACCCAGAAAGAGGTAAGAAGACTAAAAAGAAGAAGAGGGTTGGTTGTTCTCTCCTTTTCCTCTTTGGCCAACACAGGGACTGTAAATCCCCGCGAAACTTGAGAGGATGTAAACAAGCCATTAGCTGGTTCCACCGGAGAGAAAGCCCTTCTCACACACACACACACACACACACACACAGGGAACTTTAATGCACCGGCACAAACTGTGTAAATGTGCAGAAATGCCAACCAAACACTCATCTTAAAATGAAGCAAACATGGACAAAAAAAGTTCAACATGTACCTAGTGAGACGAACCCACATGTTGCTTCAGGTTATGTTTAAGCAGCAGGAAAACAGAAATGCTTTATGAACCATCTTCTTTGTTCAATTTTCGTTTGGGTCACTGTTCACACGTGGTACTAGAATTGGCCAGAATAGAAATAACCTTTGTCCCTCAAAGCCGAAGCATGTAGATTCACACAAAGGTAAATATACATATAAAAAAGAAAAGACACTACAAGAATACATTTACCGCCTCAGACAAACAATAGTGAGTAGTTGCTAAACATAGATTCAAAGAAATGTGACAGAGTAGAATCATTTTTTTTTATTACAAAATATGCATTTACAGTATATTTTAACAAACACTAAGAAATAGAAATATACAAATAACAGTAGGGATGTAAATATTAAACACCTGCAATTCTGACACCTGCTGGGAGGAAGGATCTGTGATCACCGTTTTTGTGCACAACGGATGTCGCTTAAGGAAATCTCCGGTTCCGCTTCATGCATGGAGTGGGAGACATTTTTAATTATTGAAATTCAGCCTGAAGTTGGAAGCAATGAATCAATGTTTTCAGTAATATTCATGCAGTCGCTGTTCATAACCTCAGCAGAGCATTGCGGTGTTGTGTGTCTGTTCAGCTGGCTTAACATAATAAGATATAAAATTAAAAGCATAATTAAAAGCATTTCAGTCAAATGTTGTGGCAATGCTACTGTGGCATATTGCAGTTGGAAGAACTCAGCAACAATTGGTAAGAAAAATTATATCTTGACTCGTTTTGGTTTTTATTATACAAAACGTGTGTGGGAAGCATGATTTTAAATCTGCAAATGTCGCATACACATCATCCTTAGAGGTAACTACTGTAAGGAGATGACAGATACATTTATAATTATTCCAGTTCACATCCAGAAATCCTGTTAAATTGTTGAGCAGCAACAAGAGGTAAAAAAACCAACATCTCCCAGGGACTTCTTGAGCACTCAGGGTTATATTGTGCTTTCATTTATTCGCACATGACATGTCACAACAAACTTAAAATCTGTGTCCAGTTTCCTCTCCAGCTTATAATTGTTTTATCCGTCTCCTGTCATTTATCTTACAGCTCTTTCACATCCTTCATCACAACCTTGTCTTGTCGTGTCATTTTTGTATCAGCAGTCTGGCATTTTCTGGAAACTCATTTTGACACCCTGAATTTAGGCCGACTACGGTCAGAGTGACTGCACAAGACCAGGTTTCTCTGAGTTATCATGACACACACACAAAACTCTGTCAGCTATTTTGACACATTTCTTTTAGTCTTCTGACTAGTTTGTTTAAAGATCAACGTACTCAACTAAACAAGGGCGTCACAAGCTTTTCCATCTCTAACAAACAGACATTTGTCTGTGCTGACAAAATGCTAACGGCTAGCATCGTTACGACAGTCGTTTTAAAAGCCTGCTTTCTTTTGTCTTCTTTTAGAAAGTATTTATATTACCTTCATCTACGCACATAGCTCACAAAACTCAGTTGCTCAGTCTCTCAAACAGCAAACTTCCTTGTTTCATTATTTTTAAAGGCCAAAGTTTTAAGAAGTGGTAGTCCAAGACAATTAGCTAAACAATGGCTAGCGAGCACCAGTCCTGTTTCAATAAAAACAAGTTTACAATCAGCTGTAGCTTCTGAAGGGCTACTATCTTCAGTGTTAAAATCTTTATAGGTAACATTTTGTCCCTCTGAGATGGCAAACCTCTGCAACTTCACAAAAAGGTTTTTGCGCTCACTTGAGGTGGTTTTCGGCTTTTCTTAAAAACAGTTTACAGGCTAAAAGGTTGATAAAAACATTTGCCAAGTACGTTTTGATGTAGCAAACATTTACCTCACAAGACGAATAACCATTTTCGCTGTTAAAGTAATTAGAATTGCACTTTTGTTCTCTATCTATGCAGGCAGCTTGTAAACATGAAAGAACAATTGTCCATTAGCAAAACATTCAAACATTTATAGTTCATGCTAGTTTGCAATCTCTACTTCCTTTTTATTACAGTCATGCCTAATGTAAACATCTGATTAAATTACGCTTAGTGTAGCCTTGGTGATTTGCTCCAAAAAAACAAACATAGCTTTATTACCTATTTTGTAGTGTGGTAGAAATGCTGGTAAGGACTAAATCCTGGAGTGGAAAGCTTGTAGCATCATATTTACATAAGAGATTTTATATGCAGATCTTAATTTGATACTCATTTTTAGGCTTATATTGAATTTATTTCCAATAGCATTATGAGATCAGAACATCGTATATATAACATCAGTAAATATTGGCAGTATAACAGCAATATTAATATGGGATATTGATATCAGCCCATATTTTCATATCGGTGCATCCCTAAAGAAAATGTTCAGATTTGGAATAACAAAAACAATGCTCAGGCTGTAGGGTCACGTTAATATAAAGCTCTTCACTAAATGACGAATGAAGTAAATTAGGTTGGCATCGCAGATTGTGAAAGGTAATCTACTTTTTCACAAAAGAAAATGAGCCTGTGCTGTGAAACCACTTAAAAAAAACAAAAAACAAACACAGAGCAAGATATTTTGGGATCAATATTAATTTTCCCTTTGGTAGCAAGAAAGTATTTTAGAATTTGAATTTTACTTTAAATATAAGAAAGTCCATTTGAAATTCTGATGACTTTAAATGGTTTGATTTTCCGCTGCTTTCTCAGGAACGTCGTTTAAACTTCAAAAGTAAACAAATCCCTTTATGCCTCCATTTTGCTCAGTAATTTCCATGGCTGACACATTCAACATTGGGCTGTGAGGCTTAAAGGCTTTTCATGTGTCCTTCTCTCTCTCTCTCTCTCTCTGTGCGTTTTCAACAATTTTACACCCAGTTGTTGCAGAGCAAGGCATGGCAAGGGAACTGATGCGAAATCTTTGAACGGCTCGGTTTACGACACGCTGCATTGAGTGGGGTTTGTCATTGTGCAAATTAGAGGTTTGTGTACTTAATGGTTCTGAACATAATACTGCAGATGGAAATTACGCGCATTCAGGTCCGCAGCTCACATTGCACGTGCAACCAGAGAGTGGACAAAGGTCAGGACGCCTGAATGCGGCTTTGATGCGAGTCCCTATTGGTGCGCGTGAGCGTGATAACAGGAGGGCCACTTACAGAACTATTTTTAGCCAGGCTAGGTGAACTTTCACTTCATCAGTGCGGGCTAAGGATGAAGTCCCTCCCAGCCTCTCTCCAACTCTTTATTTCCGTCCTCTCTGTCAGTCTCAACGCCTGAATGAGTATTTTTTAACACCCTACGTAACCTAACTGTAATTAAATTGTCATTTTTTTTCTGTAGATCCTATTTTTCAGAAATAACCTGTACGAGAAGAGCTTTTGAAGCATACATACGTATGACCTTGCTGCCTGAAACACACATTAATATGCACATATTCCCCCCTCATATGAATTTTACATTACAGACTAACAGCACTTGTGAGTTCGATGCATATGCTGATGAATAGCGCCAATCATCATGTTACTGTTCAGCGTGATGCAATTCTACACACATTAACGGTTATTAGTGAAGAATCACACACGTACACATTTGTTTCAGCTAAAAATGAATAATTTAAAATTGGCATTGGTTGTGACAAACTTAAAGTGCAACTGACAAAAAAAGAGCGGCATCAGATTTTAGCGGTGGCAGGATTTCTCTGTTGTATTTTCCAAAAGACCAGGAGACATTTGTGCCGCTAGCACTAAACTCATATGTTTGTTTAGGTTGTATTTACCCAGAATGCACTGCGCTACAGCCCACTTCCTGCTATTGGAACGGTTTCTGGTCTGCTTGGCATTCAAATATGCATTCGAACCGTACTAGAGTTCACGTCAACCAAAGACCGAGGATTTTAGGAGGACCAGAGTTCTCTCTCTTTGGTCCCCATCAGAGTTCGATTGCACATTCACATCTCCCCAAGCGAACCGGACTTACCGGGCAAACGGACTAGAATTAGATTAAATTGGACCAAACACAGCTGGTGTGAATACACCCTTAAATTTGCAATGTTGTACTTTTACAAATGTTTGTGTTCATACCTAATTTCAGCCTTACAAACTTTAGAGCTTCGATAGCATTTGTAAATAGCGGCATACTCTGCAGAGACATCTGGGAGAAACAAGTCTGCCTCCAAGTACAACCCAACCACACTGGACTGTCATGCCTGCGCTCTGTCATGGGTGCTACGTTAACACCAGTCGGGGACAACACAGAAACAGCAAAGTGCAAATTGCCCTTATTTGTAAAAGCGTGCCAAAAACCCTGGCTCGAGCATCGTAAAAGGTCAACTAAGCCCTATAAAATGCTGTGTTTGGATTAGGCGTTTATTCTGTACAAAAGCAAAGTGGTTCACTTAAAAGACTCACGTAAGTCAGGAGTGTTTAACTGATTTCGGTGTGCTGATGCACCAACAGCGCTTCTCAGCCTCGTGTTTACCCAAAGTGTCTCCGCTGTCAACTAGACGCGGCCGTGTCGTCGAATTGCTGCTGAACACTCGTTAAGATAAATTCACACACATACACGCCCACACACACACACCCACACAACTCACAGTCACTGGGACTTTTGTGGCGTTACCACAGCAACCAAAACACAAGGGCTAATTATAGTTGTAGCTGAAGACTCTTGGATACAAACTCATTCTTGGGCACATTCACATAAACAATCGCCGTGAGCAGCTGTGAATAATCCGGGTCCATAAAGGTGCCGTGTGGACTGAGGGACAGATTGAGAAAGCTGCTCACTCTGACGAAGAGGTGAGTCCATGTGAGAGCTGGGCGGTAGTTTAACGACTGGAAGTAAGCCATATGCTCACCCGGCTCTGCTCGTTACACTCCTTATTTATGTAAATATTTTCTTGTCACGAATCCCGCGCATGCAGGTTTTTAATGTTAAAGAAATCCTGACTGTCTCCTGGTAGAGTCTAAAAATCTAAAAAAACATATGAAGCAAATATGTTGCTGGGACAAACATTTATTTTTACGTGAATAAAAACTAGAGGCGTACGGATAAGAACTGTTTGGCTAATTTCCGATTTAAGGATTTTGTAAATTGAGACCTGCCAGTTTTAGCCGATTAGATGATTGAGATCAGGGGTGCTCAGGTTCAGTCCTCGAGAGCTACCGTCCTGCAACTTTTAGATGCAGCCTTACTCCAACAGACGGGCATCAGCTCTGAACAGGCCTGGTAACGAGCCATTCATTTAATTCAGGTGTGTTGGAGCAGGGGTGCATCTGAAAGTTGCAGGGTGGTAGCTCTCGAGGACTGGACTTGAGCACCCCTGATTTAGATGTAACAAATATTATGTAAAAATTATCAGCATTTAGCCAATATTAAAAGAAAAATAAAGACTAAAGTGTTATATTAGCATTTCGCAGTGGTGCCCCCAAAGGGTGGGCAGGTAGGGGCCATGGCCCCCTTGAAAAATGCTGGCTACCTCGTTGGCACAGAGTCATCTTCTTCAATCAAGACATAAATGCAAAATTGAAGACAACAGAACCTCCAGATAAAGGTTTAATTTGTTCCGTGATCCAGCTCGTAAGCCTGTCTACTCATATTTCAAGCTAATTTCCTGCATTTAAAATAACTGAGATAACTTTGATCCTTTCCAGCCTTGTTGAACAGCCCCAAACCATGTTAAATTATGAAAAAAATACATATTTTAACTGCCTAACCCCTCACAGCCCTAAGCAAGTTGGGTTTTATCAGCTCACTCACTCTTTGGTTACCTAGCAACACCCTGCTGAGTAACTTGTGGTTACCTAGCAACAACCTGTTGAGTAACTTGTACAGCGGCAGTTTAAAGTTTCGCCACTGAGCCTCATAACTGCTTAAATAAACAACAACAGAGTGCAGAACAAAATGTGGATGTAACAAGAAAGGTCACGTTATTGGTTTTGTTGTATTTCAGATATTCAAAACAAAAAATACTGATCAATAACTAGCAATATTGACTTATATGAGACACATAACGTGACAGGTTTTTCAGCTGTGTCATCCAGCCCTAGTGGGGTCAGAGCAGAACATTTATAGACCAGCAACCAACCAAAACATTGTGAGGTAAAATTCAGGAGAGAAGTTTGCTTTCAAAGGCCTAATAGAGAACGGAAAAGCATTAATGAACATTAATAAAAATGTCCAATAAGCATCAGAACAACACAAGCTCTGATCGTTTGTTTTGATATCACCCGTCACAGAGTCCAAGCAGGTCACAGAGCTGCGAACACGGCTGTTATTCACGGCCCAATCCATAAACACCATTTTTTCACATCAGTTCTGAAACACAGTCAGCCTTTTAATGTGATCAAGTGGTGTAAATAAATCCTGCTGTAAATGTGTTTAAATCCCGTTGTCCTGCAGTGCCTGCCACCATCAGAGGCGAGTCGATTGAGGCTATCGAGAATTCACAAGCCGAATCTGTAAAAAAACAGCCTCAGCAAATTAAGGTGTTAATATTCCGACATCTGTTCGCAGGGAAACCGAGAAATAATCGGGATGTGTGTGGCTAAACTGTGTCACAAAACAGAGGAAAACTAAGAGACAGGACATGTACTGGGATTTTTAACTGATATCATGATGTAGTTTGCTCCAAGCTGGTTCTGGTCAGTGACACCCCCAAAAGGGGGTAAGAGGGGGACCATTAAAAAAAGCTTATACAACAAAAATCATTGCCACTTCTTTTTTTTCGCTCTCTAAATAAACTTCTATTGTAGCTTACAAAGCTTGTTCTTTTTCAGTTTTGTTTTAAATGTGCTTCTTTTTTTAATGCATCGTCAAACATTTACCGTAATGCTCTCAGTGTACTTCTTGTCTATTCATGTCAGTTTTCTTTTAAGGTTCTTCCTTTTCTTTGTACAGCTATTTAAATTAGCACAACAGAAATAACCTCTATTTGCCTTCCCCGACAAGTCTCTGAATTTCCTCATCGCGACAATTTCCCCCTTCGCATTAGGCCAAGAAAATTAGGCTGACGAAATGCTTTTAACTAAAAGGCAGAACAAAAAAAAAAAAAAATGGTTGTTTAAGAAACGTAATAAGGCTCTCTGAAATGCACGCACTCAGATTCGTAAGGCAAAAATAAATAACCTGAAACCAAAGGAAAAGTAATAATGTGTTTCACAAAGCCCAGCAAAATGGGGCTAATGCAGATTTAACGACGAATGTCTTGACACCTAAATCTACAGGAAGTAAATACCTTTCAACGCCTTGAACGCTTACAATGAAAGTGAATGCAGTCATGCGTCACATTAACTCACCTGTACTTACAGCACTATTCAAATATCATAGCACTTCAAATATATATATTATACATGTACAGTATACCAGGATTCAGTGGAAAGTTTGCAGCAGATTAGACAAAGCAGAGGCATAGTGGATTATGACTGAAGCTCAACCACTAATAATTAAAAATGACTGCGTTTAATCCCGTCTAAATTAGAGTTGCATGTCAGCTGAACTGCTGCCAGGGAAATGCAGATATAGACACTTTATGAAATATACTTATGGAAAAAAATGCGCATCAGTGGCTGTAGGTGACTTTCTACTCTGGATTTTTTAATTCAGTGTGTTAGGGGTAGATGTATTTCTCACTTTATGTGTTACACTTTCTTATTTTACTGTTATATTTCCAAAGAAATTATTTTACGAACAATTCAGACACTTCAAACACGCAGTTTTAGGAAAGCTTATTAGGGCCATGGTGGATAAAAGAGGAAAAAAATGACTTTTTTACCAAAAAAAAACAGAAATTTTGAGATTAATGTCAGAAATTTTCTAGGAAATATGAAAAATGTTTTTACTTTTGACACTCAAAAATTTCCAAGCTTATTTCTAGAAAATTTCTGACATTAATCTTAAAATTTCTGAGTTTTTTGGTGGAGATTTACTGTCCTTTCTTTTTTGTCTACAATGGCCCTAATACACTGCCTTAGAACATTTTATTAAGCAAAAATAGTCTTTTTTTTGGTCAAATTGGTAAAAATAATAATCAGATAAAGGTTTGGGATGCTTGATGGCCATAAAAACTTTGAATGGGCACTTTCTTATAAAGCCCATATATATCTTTGTATTTATCATTTTTATATTCTTTATTTTTGAAACATTAAAAGTCTTACAAAAGCTCGATATGCATCACCTTAAGCTCGCAGTTCCACCTGTGACCAATTTCATAACATCTACATTTTTAAGAACGTGTATAAATTAAACAAAAAAAAAAAAAAAACAGAAGGAATTGTTCAACAATTTAACCATCGTTTGTTGGAGATGCACAGAATTAACATGAAACATTAAAAATGCTGCAGGTTCTTTGACAGTGACGGTGGTTTTGAATGCAACAGTAAATGTAGGAATTACAAGAAAACGTTTTTGCATCAAAGGATGTTGCTCCTAATCTTTATCGGATTTTTTAATGCGCTCAAAAAAGCAAATAAGTGATAATTCTTCGGTTTGAGGCGCAGCTGATACTGACTTTGGAAAACTTCACCAGTTCAACTCTAAAAAGACTCTTTTTTTTAATATGGTTCAACTGTTCAATGTCCATAACACATCTGAAAGGATGATTTTTATACAAAAGAAGGGCAGAATTACTTAGAAAGCAACTGTCTTCCTCAAGAAGATCTCTGGATGTGAATATACTCGATCTGCTTACTTTGTATCATATGTAACAGATGCAGCTCTCATAGAAAAAGAGGAGGCTGAGTCAGATCAACTTTTCTCGTCATAAAGTACATTTTCAGAGGCAGCCACCTTCGCTGTTCCATCTTTTTGAGTCACAGACCTCCAGTCCTACTGCCTGGGCAACACGATGCTGTAAACAGGGAATGAAGAAAAAGCCCCAAACTGTTCTGAGCATAGAAATGAGCTCAGTTGGCACTTTCTCAACACGGAGGATCCAAAGAGTGCCAAAATAGCCCCGCTTTCTCTCTCTCCGTTTCTTTCTTTTGAAAGAGCACAGAGCTTTTCCAGGAAAGAAAGAAAAAAAAGTGTTTTTTACACTTAAGGCAGTGGTTTTGTTATTGCACATGGAATGGGGACTGGAGATGCACCGATCGGATATTAGTATCAGTATCAGCCCTGAAATTGAAAAAAATCATTCTAGATCAGGTATCGGTGATAATGTGCCTGATCCGTAGGGGCAGATCTGATCAGTCTCTGAGTGACATCATGCTTTATTTTCTTTTCTTTTAACATTATATTCAAAAGTCCTAAATGGACTTTCTGAACCATCTGAAGGAAGGTTTGTTGCACTTTTTTTTTTATTTTTACGTTTGACTGAGATAGTCCATCTATCGGTTTCAGTGTGTATTTCTTTTACACTGGCTGTTTCACTCCTAATTGCACCGACTGAATAAATTAAAGTAGATACTTTTTCACGTTTCACCAAGCTTGTGAAGCTAATGGTGCTGTGTCGAGTTATCAAATTCATTTGTAATTCAGCAAATTTATGACTGTGTTTAAAAAAAAGAAAATAAACTTTTTTAGTCAGTTCAGATGGTTTTCAGTATCGGCCGATGCTAAACCTCAGATATCAGTATCGGTAACGAAAGTTAAAACTGGATCGCTGCATCACTAATGAGGACCCAAATAAATTTTGAAGACAAAATCCTCTTTTTGACTTATAACTGAGCTTTAATGCTTAAAATAACTAAAGACGAGCATCACACTCGTGCAACTTTTTCCACGGCAAAAAAAACCCCCAAAAAACTTGCGAGAGACTTTTGATTGACGGATGGAGCAGATCAAGGCTTTAATCACAAAATCAGTCGCATGCAGCATTGTGCTGGCCAACTAATAACAGTACATGGGCGGTGGAGTCTGTATGGCAAGCTGACAGATCATGGGTGTTATTGTAGCTGTGACGGTGTCCTCTTGCCTCCCCACCTGCAGGAGATCAATAGAGCTCTCCGTATTGAGTGTCCGTTGCAGCAGTTCCCTCAGGGGAGACGAACACGTGCCAGCAAGAAAGAGACGGAGAAAAATGGTTTGCGAGGGGTTTTTTTTCTCAACTGTCCTGGAGTCAAAAATTAAAAAAAAAAATACTGATCAAAGAGTAATTGGAGATTTCAAGATTACCTGCCACTTTTGCCTGTTTTCTGTTTTTTTTATAAAATTTTGGCTACAGAGACTTCATAATCGCATTTAAATTATTGCTGTTTCGTTTGTTGGTTTATATTTTGGATGTATGAAATGTTTTCCGGTTCCCGTGTTAAATGCTCTTTAGAAATGAAAAATTGTTCTCTCAGTGGATGTAGTCACATTATTATTATTATTATTATTATTATTATATTAATTAAAAATGCTATCAAAACAACATTATCATTTATTGCCATCATTTCTTGGACGCTTTCTCATTCAGCAAAACTCGTTATCGTCATTTCTTCACGTTTTGGCCCAAAAAGTGAGGAAATGTGTGGGTTATGTTATTTTTGCCCTTAAATGGTGCCACAGATTCTTTTTATTCAAGCAAAAACAAAGCAATAAAGTGCATTGAAGGCCATGTTTAAAGTCCATCGTAGTCAAATTTTGCTGAAAAAGAAAAAAAGCAAAAACATCAATAAAAACACCTGCATCCCTTATTGACATTAGCTACTATTTAAGGACAGTGGGCCTGCCTTCTTCTGTTTGGTCAATAGGAGAAAAGAAGCTGACTCATCAGGGTTCCAGCAGATGCTGCTGCAGTATTGTGACTGACTTCCCTTGACCTTCTGACTATCTCTCTATCTGTTGCTAGAGGGGGGGGGGGACAAAAACTCACTGACTATGTTTCCATAACACTGTTGCCAACATGGACTATTGATCCAAGGTCAGATGGATACAAACACAAACACACACGGCAAGAGTTACCAAAGTAAACAGCTTTTAAAAAGAGGCCAGCCGGCCTTGTTACCGCTAAATGTATGCGTTTTGTCCCAGAAAGCACAAACCGCTAAAAGAAACAAATAAAACGCGCTCAGGTAAGTCAGACTGGTTCAAAGCTTTGCAGCCACATTATTCTGCATTTTAATCACTTCTGAAAGAGCAAAACTTAGCTTTAATGTTGAAAAATTTGAAAACGAGGCCAAGTCACCCCATATGAACTTTAACCTTACCCATAAGGAAAGCATAAATTACATTCGGCACAAGCTGTAAAAACTTTATAAAGACAACAACAATTAGTTACAGTGTCATAGTTATGAAGCAATAACACAAAAAAATAAACTATTAAACGTTCTCTGACCTGGTTTTCTTAGACTTACTGAGTAAGTTTGACTCATTTTCTTGTTTTAATTTTCAGGACTTAAAACACAATAAAAAGAAGATATGCTGGAGGCTCTTTGTGGGCATTTATGGTATCGTTTATCATTTATTGCAATACATTTTGATTTGTCATTGTCACAATAAATTCTGATTAATGATGTTTAAAAAAAAAAAAAGGTTGTTGTCAAGATTATTTCTAGGATTTTCTTCACCATTAGTTCCATGAGTATTGATAGACATCAATAAACTTGAAAATCTGATTAAATGATGTGACTTAGTGTGACAAATTATAATAAATAAATATTAAAAACAGCACATTTTTCAAGCAAAGTGCTTGTGAGGCTACGGTTCACAGCCATTCAGCAACCTAAAAGAGTACTGAGAAATAGTTATTGTCATGTTTATTGTTATTATAACAGTACAACAAAATATGTTAGACCTGAAAGTCCGTATTGCCCACCCTTATTTGATAGACAGGTTAAAATGAAGGCGTAGCAACATAATCCTTAGTTATGCCTGACACTATGGCTGCAAAATATTAGAGAAGCAAAATATTGCGATACAGTTGCAAACAGTCCACATTTTTCTCACTATTCTGCATTTTTTGCTCATTTTAATGTTTCTAATGATCTTCCATTGCTTTTAAGAAACTTGATAAATCAAGATCTAGATTAGTGGAAGATCATCCCTGCGGCCAAATTAGCAAGCAGAGATTAGCGCAGGTTGTTGGCGGGCGAGTTTATAGTAATTAATGCACAAGGTATGCGGGGAGGAATTAAAATTATATTGTTTTCAAACTGCAGCAGTGTTTCAACAAGGAGCCATTAAATTAAGAACTTCATTCACTTTTGATTACAGTCGTATTCAGTAAATTAGAATATGTGTTGGGATGAGACTCATTTGTTAGATTAAAAATAACCTTTTACCAGGCCGGTATTAAACATACTTTAAGTCCACAATTTTGCATGTAAAACAAAGTTTATTTTTAGGTCTGATGTAATATTCTAATCTTAAAATGTTGCTTCCATTAGCTGCGAGCAGAAAATCATCAGAATTACCCGCAATAAAAGCTTGAAGTCATCAATCTATGTGAAGTTAATCAAAATAATAGTTTTCACTTAGTGAAACGAGTCTAATTTATTAAATAGGTCTGCAGAACCAAAATAACAGCATTTCTTCAGCAAACACTTCACCTTGGATTTCTTCTAAAGCGGACTATATAACATATTACTGAAAGTGTAATTACTTTACCTTGAGAGAAACCAAAATCTTGCCAGATGGGTTGAGAGTCTGCACCTTTGTGTTCGCCAGAGCTAATCCGCTACGTCTGAGCGGATCCATTGGGTTACGTGTTTGTTCAGAAATCCTGTCAATATCCTAATCTCTTTGTGATCTCTCTATAGACGACGCACGCCTCGACACACACTTTATTTTCCCTGGATTTCTCAGCAG
The DNA here is from genome assembly GCA_903066815.1 of Brachyrhaphis roseni. Classification (NCBI taxonomy): domain Eukaryota; kingdom Metazoa; phylum Chordata; class Actinopteri; order Cyprinodontiformes; family Poeciliidae; genus Brachyrhaphis; species Brachyrhaphis roseni. Next base: position 15,954 of record CAEFZY010037596.1, read on the forward strand.
ACGCTTCAAAGCCTCGGCGCACACCAATCGGAGCCGATCAAGGGAAACTCAGCACATTACGATCTCTTGACAATCGACTGGTGTATCTATTGAACCTGCTTAGTCATATAAATAGTGGCTTATGTTATTGATATGAAGGTTAATTACCAATTAAAGGTGTACACCACTTTTAAATCCATCGTTAAGCGGTGTTGTGAGCCGTACAACCAAAAGCACCAAGCTCTGTACTTTAGAAAGGAAACTGGTCCTGACAAGGTCTGATTTTTTTTAAGGTTCTATTGAGGTTAGAAAAACAAGACCACACACACACACTGAGGAAGTCTGCCAAGACAGCACAGTTTGGCTTCTCTTTTCCATTTGGTGAAAAACAAAAGATTTGAAAAACGTTCTTTTACGTAAACTTATGATTCTAAGTTATTCCTTTAATCATCTGTAGGTGCATTCATGAGGTCAAAGGTGATACATTGAAACAGATTGAAACATACCTCCAGTTCTTTACAACAACTCTGGTGATTAGTTATTAATCCAACCAATGCAAATGACAGATCAACAAACCTGAATGGCAGTTGCTCCCTTCCACTCAAAGCTTTGTCGCCCTAAAGGCAGCCTCATGTACATCGTGCGTGAGTGTGTGTGTGTGTGGGGGTGCACGTGTGTGTGCCCATAACTGATTTTCCGTGACGCTGAGCCAATTTGTGGCTTCATACATCTGATCATTAATTGAAACAGAACATCTAGACCCTGTGCACGCCATCTCAGTTGGATACCATGTGATCGCAGCCTGATAACAAAAAAACCACACACAAGCAATTACAGCTGAATGCCCACATCTTTGCTAGTGTGTCTATGGAGCAGAATGGAGTATTTTTTTTTTAAACTATTATTTAAACATACTCTGCTTTCCTCCAGAAAACTTGCAAATCCCAGTGGTAAGAGCGCTAGTGCATTCATCCAGAAACCTTTTTGAGTTAAAAAATGTTTAAAGTTTACAGAAAATTTGAATATCTCACTAGGAAATTATGTGTCATTGGAATACATTATTAGCAATACTTAAACACCAACCATAAAGTTTTGGGTTTTTTTAAAAGGCCAACATTACAAAAAACCTAAAATAAATGAACAAACCGTACTTTGGCTGGTGGGGGTTCAAATAAATCCTGGTGGCCCGCCAGGCTGATAATACACTGAGGGAAACGCTGCACACTCAAAATCAAACTGCAATCAGATTGACTTTGTTCTCCCCCCGTTGAAAACAACTTTCTAAGGCAGCACAAAAACCAAAAAATGTGTGGGGAAAAACCCTGCATTTCATCAAGGATACTTTAATTTGAACCATCTGTTATTCTACCTCAGTTTTTATTTTTTATTCATCCATTTGTCTTTACACCGAGCAGTAAAATATCCGTGAAAAGAAAAAAAAAAGCAAACTCAGGAGAACTTGATGTTCAGTTTGAGGAGAAAGGGTCCCACCCTCTGGAGGGGATCTCGCTGCTCGCGTCACGCCTCCTCCTCCTCCTCCTCCTCCTCCTCCACCCCCTCCCAGGCTCATGTGCTTCTCATCAACACCCGTAACTGGAACCATCCCCAAAACAACGCCAACCGAGACAAACGCCATTAATCAATGAGCAAGAGATGTCAAGACGGTATGAAGATCCTAACCAGCAGCGTGTGAATAAAAATACTTGCTCTGGCGGACTGACTGCCTCATAACAGAGCCTTTACATCATTTCTGGTTGTGTTGCCGAACAGATTCTTGTATCAAATATTTCATCACTTCAACAGGGTTCACAGTTCATCAACATTTGACAAGCACAAACAGTTTGTGGCCTCGGAGTACTATTAATTTCCCTCCGGAGCAAAACGAACAGATTTTTTTTTTTAAAAAAGTATGCCTGGTCCAGACCGGTCCAGACTCCCTCCCGCCCACTCACTTCAAAGCCCCGTTAGGGTCAAGCCAGCCAGCCCAGCCTTCCTGTTCTTCCCCTCTCTGCCCACTCCGCCTCCGACCAAACTGAACTAAATCTGTAGTTTATTCTTATCCAACGCGAACGAGAGCGAGGCCTGGCAGTCTGGTTTCGGTTGTGCGCAACTTTGTGCAGTGACATCACTACAGGGGCCGCAGGAGGAGGAAAAAGAAGAAGGAAAAAAAAAGTTTGTAGTCTGGCAAAGAGGTGAGACGGAGACGAGTTCAATTAGGGGTCCGCTTAAGACATTCCTGCCTCCGAGAGACGTCTGAGGCTCAGCGCTACCGCTCTGCCGGTCCAGATATACCGGCGCCACTTGGCAACATTAGTTCTAAGGCAACTAATGTGTTGCATTAAGAGGTCTTCACTTCAGTTTCATCTTTCATAAAGAGATCAGATCAAACAGGAAACTGACAAGAGAGAAACAGACAGAAAACATTATCTGGGAAGAATTATCTAGGGTAGAATTTCTTGCTATTGTACATGACTGGTGTACAGAGGACCAAAACTGACATTATTATTATAATTAAAAATAAGAGCAGACATATTTATTTTTTGTTTTTCCTTTTCCTTACACATGTATTTTCATCAAGAAATTTATGCATTTTGTTTTGTATTTATCTTATACAAGCATTTGTTATTTTAAGTAAGCATATTTAAGAAAAACGCAAAAGAAAATATTTCCATTTCTTGATGAAAACAAGTTTAAGAAAAAAGAAAAAAAAATAGACATTTCTTGTTGAAAATTAATGTGTAAGGAAAAATAATATATATATATATATATATATATATTTCTGCTTTTATTTTTAATTATGTCAGTGTTTGTCTTCCATACAGGTGGGCGATACAGACTTTATCATGATATTTTGTGGTACTATTTGGTTATAAGTATTTTGGTTATAAGAACAATTTGTGACTTGTTTTCTAGGTAACTGTACAGTTGTGACTGTCGTAGTTCCACAAACACGACTGTAGAACATTCCTATTTGTAATATGCTTCTTTAGGACACCAGTCAGATGAAACCATCTGATTTGTGTCACTAATCTGTATTTAGTAGTATTTTTGGTATTTATATCTTTCTTGAACAAACAGAGGAGTAAAAATAGTAAAAATGAAAAAGTTTTGGGGGGGGGGGTTTTCCCCAAAACATTAGCTGCAATTTATCACTGTCGTAGCTTAATATTAAGAATATTAATAATAAATTAATATTCTTAAGAAGTTTATCACGATAAACTGTAGCTGATGCAACAAATTCCCACCCCTAATATACAATAGTGCAAAAAAAAAAAAAAAAGAAAAAGCAATTGCAAACTACATAAATATTTTTTAAATGTATAATAAAAATAGAAAGAATGCATCATAAACAACTGGCCGCGAGGGGAAGGGTCCTCGCGGACAAAAAAGGCTACAACGCGCCAGCGACCAGAAGAAGTTATCAATCACTGTAACGGTTACGATGGTGCGCATATTTCGCCATAGCACAGCAGCTCAGCGTTACCATTAAGAGCTGTAAGAGGAAAATATGACCCTGAAGTAAACCCTCGTGCAGCATCATTACATTACTGGGACAGTAAAACATGGTTTATGACGAGCGCTTCAGGAAAGAAGGAAATAAAAACAATAAAACAAATAAAAAAGCCAGTGAAGTGGTAATGTTATAATGAAAGCCTGCCAAGCACTGTAATAACACTTACTTTTGCTTAACAGCAAACTGATAGGAGAGCAAATAAAATGACACCAGTTAATGTTGAAACATTAATCTTATTCAACAGATGGAAAAAAAAGACAAAAACCAACTTAGCTAGTCTTACAGATTTTGTTTGTTAGTTTGTCCCGCTCAGGAGCGTTTGTATGTGATTTATATTAATCGAATTGACAGGCAAAATCAAACAAACAAACAAAAAACAATAAAGCAACAATGAGAACATGAGAGTTTTTCAGAATATTTGTACCAGAATTTTCTAGCTTCTTACAACGATTATCTTTTCTTTAAAATGGAAAGATTGCTCACGCACATTCAACACGTGACTACATACAGACTGAATTTAGTGTAAGTTGTTGGTTTTCATACAATTTTTTACACATTTAATTAGGGCTGGGCGATTATGGCCTAAAATCAATTTCATGACATATTGATCAGGTCTCCTCGATGTCTATCAATGGACGATAACACCAACACCCCCCTCCCCTCTGCCTCCTCCCCGTGAAAATAAAGAATATGAAAAGCCAGCATAAATACTTGAAAGTCATATTGATGGTATAATTTTTGCAATTATTCTTATTGCCACCTTAATGGACTCTAAAATCACAGAATCTGCAAGTAAATGCACAAAATTTGTACTTGTTGTTAAGAGTTATTGAACAACAAACCACAACCGAACAAGTTTAGAAATACGAAACAACTTGCAACGTCCTCGTTGAACCTATTGAAACTATTAATGATGGATTTTTTAGGATGCGGAAACTCGCTTCTCCTTTTCCACCTCGTGAGCACAGCCTACCTGTATGCAGCCACAAAAAAGAAAAGACATATATGACTTTTCTTTTATATTTTGAAAACACCGTAAATACAGACACACGCAAAATGACATCGTCATACATTTCGGTGTCTGTTAGTTTTCGCTTTGTCGCCCCAGGTGATGTCGACTTTCCGCACAGAACTATAAATTAATCCCCACACAACAACAGAAAGCAATTTAACACACCCTTTGTCCCCAAGTGGATTCAGGAATTCTGGCAGAGGCTTTCGAAAAGGGTCCTCTTCGGGAGGGAAGGGATGTGGGATGGGGAGTGAGTCATAGAAACATAAATGTACGCACACCAAGAAAAGAAATGTGTGGGAAGTGATCGGTAGAGTGTTGCCACAATCCTAACGGTACACTTGCGGGTCCCACAGCAAAAAATGCGGCATGGTAAAAAATAAAGAAGTAAAAAGAGAAAGAAATCTGCACGGGGTAATCGATAAGGGATGAATCACACCAGGGGTTGGTGACCCTGTCCAGCCTGTTGAAGCTTTGGAAAACAATTCTGAGCTGAAATCACAGAGACTTCAGTCGCCAACAACAAGAACAAAAATAATACACATCCGCCATAAGCTTATGCTGTGTCAAATGAGGGCCTACCTACACCCTATTTTTGTTTTTTCCTTTGCTCAGGACTCTGTTCATGTATTATCTTCCTGTGTGTGATCAATACTGGAAAGTTTATGCAACAGATAAGTTTGACGTCCAGCACTGCTTTATCACAGAATTCAAGCATAAATAGACGTTGTACGGGGGTAAGTATTCTGTTGAAGAGCAACCGATCTTTAAGCGGAGCCGAAGCAGGGCCGTCCACTTGTTAAGACCTCTTTAGGTCTATTTAAAGAGCTGGCACATCTGCCTGCTGTTTGCCTTTCCAGGGCTGTAAAACCTGGAAAGTGGCAGGAGGCTCAGCTGAGTGACGGAGGAGAGGGAAGACCATCTTTATGACGCGAACGCTTAAGACCGTTTGCATCAAACGAACAGGCAAAGGGCATTCAAAAGGCACATTCTAGAAAGTGTTTTTCCCTTTCCAAGATATACCAAAGATGGCTGTGGAAAAACATCACGCTGTTGTCATGGGGACCCAACGAATCACAAGCACATAAAGTGAGCAGATGAAGGATGCACTAAGCTATTTCTTGGATTCTGTTGCAGTTTTCTTATAGAAGAATGAAGTCTGAGGGTTGGAAAAGGGATTTTTATTTTTAAAAAAAAGAAAAGAAAAACTGCATGCAAAACTATTTTTTCATGTATGAAAGATTTCACATCTGGATAAAAGAATCTAACTTGGCATAGATTTTCCCATGGAGTTTACCTTTTTTAAAAAGAACAGCCAGGGAAAATTTCAACATGGTTACTTATCAAAGTTTATCTTGGCACTGAATTTGACAATATTTACCACAGATGAGAACTTTTGATGTCAAATCATACATAATTAGACACACAGAAGTCATATTTATTAAGTGATAAATAAATGTTTTCCAAGCTGGTTGCCGGGGTCGTTGTGGAAAATAACTAAAACCGGCAATTAGATGAATGTGTTTGGTAAATGTGTTCAAACATAAAAACCATATACAATTTTTTCATCCTGTTTTCTTTCTCTGAAGCACATCTTTAAAATGTGGTTGCCATGGTTGCAGAGGAGAATACATGTTTGCACTAAAATTAGCAGTAGTTATTGCGAGTGGAGGGCAAAGCTAAATAAAAAGCTAGGTTTAATAACCGCTAATTCAGTAAACAAGAAAAACAAGGAACTCATAAAATAAATAAAAAGACAATCAGTGGAAGCTAACGCTAACTGTTAAGGCGACTGTCTCTCAGTCTGCGTCACACATCCTCATCTCATTCGGTTGTTGACTGGTGTGAGACTCGCAAACAGCAAAGTCCTCCGTTTTTCTCTTTTTGTTCGCCCCTGAGTTTTCAATCTTTATTCGTCATGGAACATTCTGCCTTCTGGAAATCTTTACTAAGGTAAGTATTGTGCAGAGAATAGCCACAGAGGCTGCTGTTTATGGTTGATAATGCTAGCTGCAGTATTCATGCTAATTGCTAGCAAATGTTGAAGGCAGATAAAAATGCCATTTCAGTTAGGACTTTGTCTTGGAATTAGAAACTCTGTACTTATGACACTTATCTCTCAGCAACAGTCTGAGTTCGCCTCTGCTTCCAATTTTTTTTTTTTTATCTTATTAATTACTGACCTCTTACCGAGACACACAGGGAGCTTCCAGGAAAGCTACAAATACATCCATTTTGTATTCTTATGTAATAATTATCACTTTTCCATTTAAAAAAAAATGCTTTTTTAGTTAAACATTTTAGGTAGAAACAAAATTTTTTTATATTTTTATTATATATATATATATATATATATTTTTTTTTTTTTAAATAAGCATTTTTTTAAGGAAATAAAACATCTTTTGTATTTCATATTTCAGAATGAAGCTACATTTCTCTCCATAAAATGGTTTAGATGATCAGCAGAGCTCAAAGGTCATATGAAAAAGTAGAAAATACTCCATTTCACGGGGATGCCCTCTGGTAATTATTCCATACAAAACCTCTTTCCAAAAATGTTTTAAGTCAAGCTATTGCATGATGAGACACCAGCTGGTAGTCATGCTTCTGCTCTTACATTTACTAAGGCAGAGAGGATAGAAACAAATATAAATTTCATGTCTTGTGGAGCCTTTAAATAGGTTTCCACGTACTCTTACTGTATTGTCTTGATTTCTAGCAACACTTCTCTTTAGATTTCGTCTTGATGTAAAAATCAACCTTGTTGCATAAACAACAACAAAAACCCTCTCCCTTTAATTTAATCCCTCTAAAGGATTAATCCTGTTTTTACTCTGGAATCCCAGAGATTGGTGTGGGGGAGCGCCTTTGGGTGGGCCAGGCCATGCTACCATGTGGAGTCTTAGCAACGTATTATCCTGACTGACCTGTCAGGTGATTCTACAAAAACAAAACCTATCCATAATGCCACTAAAGCAAAATGATTTTGTTCAAGACTCCTATCTGTGATCTAAATATTCCATAAATGTAAACTGTGAATACGATTGATGAAAAGGACATTCGGTAAACCTTAAAATAAATGGATCATTTTGTCCCATGTACTGCGCCGCTTCCATGTGAACTCAAACCACAAGCACACACTTCCTTCAGTCAATAGATCTAAGCTGGCATTTTTTCCCCCCTCCTTAATCCACAAAAACACACCACAAATCAGCAGTGGCCACAGATGACTCAGACATTGAGGACACTTTAAAAGAAAATACGCAAATGGTGGAAAGCAGAGGAAAAAAAAGAAAACTAAAGCAGGGGTTGAGAATGTCATGTGATAAACAGATTCATCCAGACAGTAACTCTGCCAGGAACGCCGTCCCCTGCATGACTGCACAGTCCATCTTAGTCTCCTTCGTTCTGCTGCTCCGCTGCCAGACTGAGGGAATGAGCGAGAATCAAGCTCCACTGAGAAGGAACCATTAAGATAAGACAAAGTTTATTAGTGTCGTTTAGCAGGCTGATGATCTAGCCCTTCCTCTAGAATTCCCTCATTTGGAAATAGAAAATATATATATATATATATATATATAAATCTTACATTGTAGAGCAAGTGGTCTTATTTGTGCTAAAGAGGTAGCATAGTAGAAACTCAAATGTTCAAGATTACATACATGAAGTGACTCACATATGTAATCAGAGCTTAAGTATGGGTCTGTTTCTTTGGCAAACACACCGAAATTGACATTTACAGTTGCTGAATGGTAATACAAGCTGAAGACGGTTTGAAATGTGCCAATCACTTTGTCTTGTTGTGAAACTGAAGTAAAATTCTGTAACAGAGCAGAATTTCAAATCATTTTATGTGCATTTCCAGGAATTGTAGGACAGAAAGAGACTACTTTGGGGATCAACCAACTGGTCAGCAATTTATTTTGAGAATTTCCTTGCAGGGGTTTGTGTCCATGTTCAACAGTCATTGGGCGAGAGGTGGGGTACGCATTGAACCATAAACGCACAGCAATCAGAAAGACCAAACATCAGTCATGTTTTTGACAGAGAGAAACCATGCAGGCGCTGGCAGAACGTGCAAAAAAGGATTTGAACCCACAACCTTATTGCTGCAAGGAGACGGTAGTACCAGTTGCATCACTGCATAGCCTACGGATTTTGAGAATCAAGAAGCATGTTGAACGAACCGTCTCAAAAGTTGTGGCTTCATTACTGATTGTCTGACATTCCTAATTTCTATCAATCAGCTTAATAAGATACATTTCTAGGCCATGCGGAACAGAATGGGTCATGTCAACCTTTTCTTAAATTTCAAATGTGATACACCGTTTAGAGCAAATCAGCTGCTTCGTCTGTTTCAGTCGTTGTGCAACTGGGCAAGACATTTCACCCACCTTGCCTGCTGGTGGTGGTCAGAGGGTCCAAGATACATTGTAGCAATGCTACCACCACCATCAGTGTGTGAATGTGTGTGTGTGTGTGTGTGTGTGAATGGGTAAATAACTGAATGTAGTAAAAACATCTTGGCATACTCTGGGCTTGATATACAGGCCACTTACCGTTTACCATTTATAAGCATGTTCCGCTTTGCCAGCATGTTAGCGTGGCTTGCTATACCAATACAAAATTAGCTGTGGTGAGATTTCCTTGATGACTGACCAAATAATAATAAATACTAACCCTCTCTGAGCCACTGAGCGGCTTCACCGCAGTGTTTTACAACTGCACTAATACCTTGCTAATTAGTGAAGCTACCCGTGCTGTGTGAATAAAGGTTAAAGAGCCACGCAGAGCTGCAGACATGTGTTTAATAGCCTGTTTTTTTTTTGATGAAAACTCACTAGAAAACAGCCTCGTAGTGTTAATAAAACCCAGCAGGAAACATGGACTTCCTGCTGGGCTGGACGGCCACAATCATACAAGTGGAGCAAAAAGATTATCAAGTTCCCCTGATGCAAATATAAATTCAGGGAAAACAACCTCTAAAAATTCCAACACATGAAGGTAACTCTGAATTGAAACACGGGTAACTCTGCAGACCGCCGGCCGTGTAGAAAGTGACGTTGCTTCACGCACTAGAGAGTAAACACCGGGCCGAGTCGTGAGGGAAGGCGTCGACTCCTTTAACCACCTCATTATTTGATGGTTATCTTGAGAACCATCAAAAAAAATAAAATAAAATAAAAATCCCTACAATCCACTCCGCCAGTCGAGTAAATGACAGGCGTAGATGGCGCTAGTTTCCATAGAAACAGGAGATGATAATAAAGCGTTTTAGTGTAAAGCTATGTATAGAATGTCTATGTTTACATATGTAGGATCTTGTGTGTGCGTGGGTGGGCTGCACAGATGGCTCTTCCAAGAAAGTATTGCACCTGTGTGTGGGATGAAAGTGTGACAGAGCAGCATGGTGACCACAGCGCGAGGGTTTATTCTCATCTTGGGTGACACACGGCAGAAGCGAGCCTCCGAGGACTCGCCGTGCGTAACCCCGTACGGCAACGCGAGTCGCTCTCGTCCAGAAAACGGGCGCTGATGCACCGCCGCTCCTACATGAGTTTGATTCAATAGGCAGCAAAGTAATTGAAGGAGCACATTTACATCATAAGAGCTCTTAAAGTGGCAACCAGTAAAACATGTTAATTAACCAGGGGCAAGATGCAATTTCCCTGACAGTTTCTAAATGAGCTTTGAAGCCATTAACCACATTTAAGCCTTGGAAAAAAAACACATACTTACATCTATAAAAAGGGACTTTTAGTTCAGTCCAGTTCTGATTCTTCTCAGCCCAGGAAAGATGCTTCTGGTTCAGGAATTTCAAATTTTAGGTGTTATGTATTGATTTGTCTAGTTATCGTTCACCTTTTTTAGTCTTACCAAAAAGGTGTTTTAGTTTGACAAGTTTTGCGGTTTTAGCCTCCAATGGTTGAAGCAGTGGAATTTAGTGCCCTCTAGTTGAATATTAATTGCTGATGTGTTTGTTTTTATTGTGACTTGCTGTGAAATTAATTTCCCATTGGGACCTGAATAAAGATCAGGAGGTGAATGGGATAGTTGAGGCACCGACTCCAGCCACGGCCTATTACTTCTAAGTATATTGCTTATCTGTTGAATAAGTAATTGTGAAGCTTCCACTCAACCTTTGATTATAATCGTTGGACACGGCGTTCGGACCATTTTGTCCATGATCGCATAGGCCAGACGCTTTAGATTAGCGTAAAATTTCCACCTTAAAAACTTTCTAAAATTTGTCTCAAGTAAGATTCCACTTGTAATTTTTTTTTTTCCAGACTCTTATTTCTGTTTCGTTAGATGCAAGGTTGAAAGAAATGCTTTGAATATACATCACTATGTAATGGCTATGATACCAATTTCACTTTCTGAACTGAATTACTAAAAAGAAAATACCTTCATTGTATCTGATCTTCTGAGACATAGCTGTAAAATGATCTGATCTTTCACCAGCTACTTCGCCAATCGCACCTTTATTAAAATTTGTATTAAATTCTTGCTTTTAACTTGCTTCATATAGCAGCAAAAAGCAGGAGGAGCGTTGCTTTTCGTCTACTTTCCCGTATCCCTTCATATCCATTTGCACACTTTCAGTCTCTCTGAGGAGCTGAGGCGGGGAATGACACTCTGATCAACTCCAGCTTTTATGCATGTGCAGCAAGACTGAAAAAAATAAAATAAAATCAGTTCATCGCTATTGTTCATGGGTTATAAAGGTATTTTGAGGACAGGATTTGGAACAGGGTTACATTGATCACAATCATTAAATAGAAACAGCTTAAATCTTTGGTATGTGTTGCTTATTAATGTGGAGAGTTAAAAGGCCAACAAAGAAATAACACAGTAGTGACATTATAAGAGCAAGTATGGCTGCCCCATCAATGCAGGAAAGTTTATATGGTCCATTCCAAAGCATTTAAAGTCCATCATTCAATACTTCATAGTTGTCCTTGTTTAATCATGAGTCACATTTTATAAGTGCTGACTGACCCAAACTGGGATTAGAAGCACAATAGATGGAAATAGGGACATAAAATATTCCAAAAATGTTCAATGAAATGAAACCGTTGTTGAGATTTGATCACTTTTATGAATTCTTCTCATGATAATTTAGCAAAGCAGCCAATGGCACAGCCAATCAGCACCAAGGAAAATGACTGGCGCTCCTGGATTGGTCGTTTACCAGACACCAGCCAATAGCATGCCAAGTAGTATTTTAGCTTCCCAAGCTGCATTTCCTTTTGACTAGTTTAAATCTGCTCTACGGAAAAGAAAAAAAAAAAGAAAATCAGCAAAAAGTCAAATTATCCACCAATAAATTAGAGTTATGTTACATTTAAAAATCCACAAATAACTCAATGTCAGTTTTTCAGAGTCCTGAATACGTAACGGTGAATAGGCAGGGTTCAACTCTAAAGTGGTTCACAGTGATTGGATAAAGGTGTAAAATGGCAGTAGATGGGAATGAAGTGGTAAAATGTAGGTGTGCAACATAGTTTGGGGCAATATGGCTTAAATATTACTGAATATTATTTCTTAATACCAAATTTAGTTTCTGATTTTTATCCCATTTTTCCCCCCACTTTTTTTTTCCTTAAAAAGAAAATTACAAATGACATAAATATCTTACAAAATTGGCTTTTAATTCAATAATTCCTCCCGTGAGTCGACCTGAATTCAAAGTCGAAATGAACAGAAGCTGTAAAACACGCTTATCAAACAAGATGGCAGTTCTTGGATAACATCACTCTGGAAACACAAGAACTGTATTGGTGGAAAATTTAAAAAAAAAGAAATATAATTTTCCAAAAATTAAATCTTAAAAAAAAAAAAAATTCAACTGATCAGCCAGCAATAGTACAACCAGAGGCAGAAAATGGATCATTTTAAATGCAGAGGAGAGGTGAGACCAAAAGAGAAATTACATCAGACTGCACAGCACCATGTTTGTCAAAAAACACATCAGGCCAAACAGATGATATCCAACCATTAACATAATGATGTGACGTAATGAACTTCTCTTTAATAACTGCCCCACATCAACATGGGGGACTAATAGAGCAGAGCAGGAAATGACTCCTCCGAGGTATTGCTGCTAGAGGTGAGCTGTACTTACTAGTTCATTTACACACATTGTTGGTGCGACATTTCCAGTCAGCATAAGAGCAGTTAACTCTTCTCCCAGGCATGGCATCATATTAAAAATAATTATTCTTATTATAGCGCCAAGTGTGCTGTAAAAATATCATGATAAAACAGAAAGAAACGAATCCCTTTCCACATGTTTAATTTTCTAAGCTGTAAGAAAAAAACAACAATCAGTTCATAGCTTACAAAGATTATTGAATGCATTTATGGCCCTTGGGCAAAAAAAATAAATTATGATTAGCAGTCCGACGGTGAGGATAAACATCTTCAATAAACACATATTTCCGTTATTTATAAATTCTTCTGGACTCGGTGACACAGCTGAAAAACTAAATGTCGTTTCCCATTCCAGTTTTGAAACATTCTTGCATGAGATGTATGAAGTCAGCATGTCAGTGTACAAAAAAATATATAATTTTCTTTATGGATAAAGATTTCTTAATTGTATCGTTAAAAACACAATAAGAAAACTATTTCCATACAAAGCAAAGTGTAGTTTTTTAAATATTTCCATATTTTGGGAAATGTAATATTTATTACATTTGGTAAAACAGGAACCAATTTTATACAGGACATCGTAGAAACCAGGGATGCCCTGGAAAGTGTTAACCAAAATTGGCCTTAAAACGGTGTAAACTCAATAATCCAATCTTTTTCTGATCAGTGAACGCATCAAATGTAAATGACACTAGGCCACACGGACACCAACACTCTTCAGTGCGGACATTATAAGTGAAGAAAGTGCCAGCCTTGATATTTTCAGTCTCAGTCAGGTGTTTATAAATGTGATGATTTTGAAATTATTTTTGCACAATACATCAAGATCACGTTACGATTCATTCAGTATGGAAAAGAACGAGAGATTTCATCGCCCTACAGGTCATTGAAAAATGCTAAAATTCAAGGTTTTTGTGATGTAAAAAAAATGAGACTAAGATAATTGCTGAATGTTTTTTTTCTTTCAACGTATCCTGTATACTTACGAAAAGTGAACTAAAAATGTAATAAAATAAAAAAGGTGAAAATCTAGTAGCAAAATATTTTGAATCCATTTCAGCAGTCAATCATAAAAACGAGTCGGTGTTCAATTAGTGACTGATTAACGTTAACTCACGTTTAGCTGAAACAACTAAGATTTTATTGACACTTCCTCAACTGCATCATTTAGCTAACTGGGCAGATTCCAAAGGGTCAAAACAATCATATTGCACAAAGAAATCAGTCAGGAAAAGGGTACAAAAACATTATATCCATCCAGACAAGATAGAAACTAGACAGGGACGCTGCCCAGAGTCTGACAGTAACACTGAAGGAACTGAGTACATTTCTGGTTAGTACTGGTAGTACTAGTACTACACAACAACAGCCTCCTGTAACCGCAGAAGAATGTTCTGATTTGATAAAACTATAAATTTAAACTTTAGACCATAATTCCAAAATGTAGGCCTGGCACAAAATAAGAAATGGTAACAAAAACACCATACCTAAATTGAAATATCATGCTATGTCTGCTTGTATTCAGATTGAACCAGTTTTGACTCAAAAGCCTTCAGGTATCTGATAGCAGAAGATGAACAGCTATGCGAGTTAACGTTGATCTCCCCAGAGATCAGAACTAAACTTGACAATAAAAGGAAAAAAAATCTTAAATCACCTAAACAGGTATTTGAACAAGAATTACCCTCCTAATCTCATAGATTTCATGTCATATCTAAGGTGAAAAAATTTGGAAATTCTGGTATTTTAACACAAGCACCAAGAGATTTTATCAAGAGTCTGTAGACTTCTTTCTTAGATATCCACTCTAGTTAGTGAGTCCAACATTTTTAGACACTTTTTTGAGCGAAACAATCGATGTCTAAAAGGGGTTGCACGTATAAACCTACAGATATTCATTACTATCAACGACATTATAACTTCATAGTAACTGGCACAAGATAATGTGAATGCTCAAAACCAAAACCCTGTTGAAGGAAAGAACGTTTTCTGTCATTCTGGCCACGTTTCCTGTCAGAGCTGCTCAACCGCAGCCTACAAAGGGTCCTCAGATAAACAGCAGAGAGATGCTGGAGCTGGTGAGGGCTTAGCAGAAAGCGTGCGGTCAACTTCTGCAAAGAGGTTATGAAACTTCATCACTTACATTCTTAAAATAACCTTAATTATCTCTGACTTATTACAGAGATAATAACTATTATCACAGTAGACCAAAAAAAAAAAAAACATTCTGCTGATTTTTCACGTTTTCCCACTTCTGAAGAATGGAGAGGTCTGTAATTTTCTGTCATTTCCATTGTAGGTACACCTCAATGGTGAGATGGAATCTACATATACAATCCAAGCGAGGGGGCAATGAGAGGCAAGGAGGTTGTTGCTGAGGGTTCACAGACTGCAGCTTTCTGGCCGATCACCCATCTTTGAAAAGCCTGACCTGCCGGTTACAATTTTGGTCAACACTCTTTTCTTGTTGTCTAAAAAGTTGCATCTAAGACCTGACCTAGTGCTGGGTCTGTCAGTCAGCTCTTTTTCTCTCTGCGGCGCAAAAAGGGGCAGGGGATACATTTCACAACTTTGTGGAGGTAGATAAGATCACTGGAAAAGATTGGTTTATCTTAAAGTACTGTCCAATTGTCAATCTCCCAAAATTAAGGAACTTATTAATTGATCCACCCCTAGTTGTTGCTCGAAATCCCGTGATACATGGACCATGTGTCAACAAGACAATACACTTGTCCTGTCCTCTTTGCAGAAAAGCAGTACCAAAGCATGATGTTCCATCATCTCATGGTTGAGATGGTGTTCTTGGAATTATACTCATTTTTCTTCCTCCAAACCTGGCAAGTGGAGTTTATTCCAAAAAGCTTCATTTTGGTTTCATCTGACCAGATGACCTCCTGTCCTCCTCCCACACCTGTTCTAGATAATCCAGTTGGTCACTGCCAGATATCAGATGGGCCTGGGCCTGTACCGGCTTGAGGAGAGGGACGTTGCGCGTACTGCAGGATTTTGCTCCAAGACGCAGGATCCATGATGACATGGTGTGTTGCTAATGGTAACATTTGAGACTCTGGAAGAAGAAGATGGTCATTGACCAGTCCTTTTGTGTATCTCTGGGTTTAGCCAAAACCTCTTTCATGATCACTGATACTCTGTCCATCCCTCTTGAACTTGGAGTCTGATTGAGTGAACATGTGGACAGCTGTCTTTCCTCACAGGTAACGAGTTCAAACACGTGCAATTAATCCAGGTAACGAGTAGAGAACAGGAAGGCTTGCTAAAGACAAACTAACAGTTCTATGAGAGCCAGAGTTCTTGCTGGTTTGTAGGTATTCAAATTCTTATTTTTTATAATAAAATAAGAAATAATGCAATTAGGTTTTTAATATTCTGTCTCTCACTGCTGAGGTGTGCCTGCGATGAAAATTACAAACCTCTCTACTCTATGCAAGCAGGAAAAAGGGGGGAAAAAAATAGGGGTGAATCAAATATGTACATTTCCCCCACTCACTGTATTTAATTTCTTTTGTGAAAATACACAAAAGTAATATACCCTCTACTCTTGGGTCATGGTGTACCATCAGGGTGGAAAAGGGAGATTTTAGGTTTCTTTCCCAGTAAGCAGAGAGATACAGAATATGAATCCACAGTAAGAGGTTTCAGAACAGATACATGAAAAAAAAAGAAGACAACGACATTTTGGTTTAAATAATCACCTGCTGCGATTCCATTTTCAGCACATGTTTTACCGATTCAGCAGCCGCCTTCAGACTGTGACTGCTGGTAGAAAATGTTTTTATCCCTCATGCTGTTCGTTAGTGGAGGGAAGAGATAATGGGGGTTGGGAGAAGCTAAACATAAGCCTGTTTCATTCCTACACATGGATCCAAAGAGGATGTGGCACATGAATGCCTTTACTTCAAATGAAACGTAATTACTGTGTATGTTAAATGAAAACAACAAAACCAAACAATGCAATTCAAAGAGAAAACATAAAAATGAAGGTTTCCCACATAGCGTACCGTGATGTTTTACATGTAAACCTGACTGAAAGTGTGCCAGTTAAAACAGAATAATGATCCTATGTAGCTCTTATGTTATGCAATCTTTATTCCCCCAACCCTAATAGCTCAATATAGACATAGACACAGACACAAAGTCAAAACACACACCCATCATCTAGGAAATGAGAATAGTTTTCCTCTGAGGATAATGACTCGCACAACCCATGATGGTTTCCTCTAAAAGAGTAAATGGCAGTAAATGGGATGTTGATTAAATCATGGCATTTTGTTGTAAACCAGATGGCAAGAAAAAAGCCCGCACTAGTCAAAAGTGGTCAATCAGTTTCTGCGGCCGTCGGGTGCAGTCCAGAACTTTGTCCCAAAGCAAAGTTTCCAGGCAAAGAAGAGTACGTACAACCATGAAGGAAGTAGAGGAAACGACACGGATGTCCATTTTGGGGTGAAACTGTGTGCAGAGATTTGATATCTACATTTGAACAATTCATCAGTCAGGAACTGGAACAGACGTCAAACTACTTTCTGCCTATTGCTAGTAGTCAACGGACAAAAGGTAGGGAATACCTTTGATAGGTCACCAGGGCATCACAACAAACACAAACAGAACAACAAACACAAACACACACACACACACACTCCTAAGGGAAATTTACAAGAGACCAATTAACCTAATATTCAAGTATTTGGACAGTAGAAGAGAGCTCATGCATGCACAGAGACTAACCTTCAGTGAAAAAGGTGTTTATTAATGCAATCCTGGATGCGATTCCAATCTCAGTATTGTTTTGCTACAAGTGCTGACCATGCACTGCCTTGAAATGGGTTGTAAAAACTCTACAACTCATTTCTTTAATCTATGGCTGATCTCTGTCGGCAACAACGCGTCAGGCATTGCCGCCAACATGGGATGGTGGTTTTACCCAAAGCGGTTTACTGGTACCACAAGGAACAAACTGTCGACCTGAGATCCCAACTGCTTCAACCCAATCAAATACCATAAGGTTTATTAAAAAGAGAAGCCTGCAAAGCCAAAGACTAGGGTCCTGTTCAAACAACAGCAGGTAACCTTACCTTATCCTAAGTGTACAACTGAAGCTTTATCTACTTTCCATCCACTCAAGTGAAAAAAACCATCTCTGCTAACCCAGTGGAACTAATGATGCAGCAAGACCTGATAAACTCTCACTGACCAAACATTTGCTGACAGAATTGCGTGTTGTTGATCATGCTTTGTTGATCCCTTAAATTTGGGGAAAATAAGTCATGTTTTAAAAAAGTCGCAAAGTTGCAACCTTCATGCTTCCATCTTCATCCAGACCAACAGTTTTTATTGTCCAATTTAGTCACCAAGATTTTCATGATGGGTTGCACCATATTTTTCCTCGTCGCGTTTTAGCTCTCTGCACCTATAGATAATTCAAATTGCCAACCCACACCAAGGAAACACGCTCTAGAATGGAAACATGGCAACCAATGAAGTTGAAAGGTCGTTGTTAAAAGGATGTTTTAAACAAACCGGCAATTGTTGATATTTTTTCCCCTCCCACATGACTGAGTACACACTGGAAAGAGACGCCTGCACTTAACCCAAGTCAGTCAATAATGCCTTGCCTCACGAAAGGGAGTGCTTCGTACGTCACGCTCTGGAGCCAGTACGTCTACAACATGATCACTTTCAGATTTCTATATGACAAATAATTATTCATACAAAACATTATTATTATTATTATTTTTATTTTCATCTCTTTTTCAAAAACAAATCTTTGTGAATCTACAACCACTGGGCAATCGGGCTTTGACTGCACCTTTGAGGACGAACTGATGTAGACTAATGGCTTTCTATTTTTTATTTTTTATTTTTTTTGCCCCAGCTCCAGGGCTGCAGGTGTGCTGCTTAACACCCAGCAGTGAAGGCAGAAAATGATGCTCGACACTCGCAGGGATGCTAATGCGTTGAAAAATGTTGGCCTGAGCCAGCGACCCAGGTGCCGCTCCAGCCCGCCATCCGGCCATTCAACCAGGCAGCCAGCCACACATCCTCCCATTTACTCAGTCAACCCACCGCAAATAAACCTATCCATTATCTCAGTCTGCTAATACCACTCGAACAAACGCATATACTGAAAAAGAAAATCGTCACTGAGGGATTTCAAAGCTGGATTGAAATGATTACAATTGTACTCTTTTATTAATCTGTGCTTAAAAGAAAAAAAAAATTATTTTCTTATTGAGTAAGAAAATGGCAACTCCCACTATTTCTGTCCAATGAACATTTTGACTAAAGGCTTGTCCTTTAATTTGATGCAACTTTTTTGGAGTTTAATAAAAAAAAAAAATTATAAATCAGATAAAGGTTTCAGACTTAAGCTAATTTGATTGTGTAGATCCTGGGATGCTCCTTAACCCTGCATCCTTTAGGAAGGAAGCTGCGGCATCAGATGATGCATCAGATGCATTTCCATTACAAACGTGTGCAAAACTGTCAAAACTCTGTGTCGAAAAAACACAATTTTGCAATTGTTGTGTTAAGTAGGAAATACAACTAAAATAAGTGAATAAGTTTGTTCACGTTATCAGTCATTAAAAAAAAAAAAGAACGTGCCGCGCCATCATCCTCCAACCACTTCCTGTCATTTTCTTTTTTGTTGTTTGCGCCGTGGCAACATCCGGTTGTTGATAATGTGACTCGTGTGATGCAAAAATAGTTTCCCCTGCTGTGTTACAAAATAAAACAAACCAAAAAAACATAAAAAAGATTTTATCCACCTCATTCTAGTGCTGAAACTTTTTATCAAAACAGGAGAGTTTTCCCGAAATTGCCACATTGCCAATGAGAAAATTTATTTTCAAAATGTCAAATTGTGCAATTACAGAAGCACTGCTAGTAGGTATTTCAACTGTTACCCATATTTCTCTGCTGTTAACAAGCTCAATCAGCCGACTCTATTTCCCCTCTACAAGTCTCATAGCCCTCGGAAAGATACTAAATCTGTATCGGCCTGAAAGATTTTGCTCGGTGCATCTCCAGTTATTACGATTAAACATGGGCACGCTTGTATTTTCTAGTACTCACCGTTGACGTGACTTAACTTAAGCGATTTAGACGCTCCATAGTTTTAGAGATACCTGAGCTAATGCCAGAGCTGACACTAAACCAACCACGTAAGAAAAAGGGCATCAATTTCAATAGGCCCACTCAAAACACACAGATGTTCAACTCTTTCATGAATGAATACATCTCGTTCCTCCCTGTCAAGGCTGAATGACAAAATGAAGCACTCAAGATCTCCACTGCCTCCATCCTGTCCCATTGTAATCACCTTAGTGACCTGAAGCTAACTGAGTGTGAAATTCTGCTTGCGCTAAAATCGCCCCGATTCATCGACAAAGGCCACGGTTAGTAAGCGAGGGTGCAGCTCCTGAGGGCGATTTGTGAGTCAGGTTTGTGAAAACACTGCTTGTATTCTCAAGGTTTTCTGGAATAGAGTGTCGGACAAAAGGAAAGGGTGGTGCGAGGGAGACATGGTGCAGCGGGGAAAGACGTAACATTAGAAATGAGAGAGTAGCTCGTCGACTGCTGCTCTCCTGTGATGCATCGCCTCTTGATCCTTTCCAAGAAAAAAAAAGGACACCGTTTCTGATGAATGACTCTGCTTGCAAGAGGACAGAGCAAAGTTATTCTCGGAGTACTTGAAAAGCAGAAGGATTATTTCTTGTTCAAGTGCACGGTGCAGTGTTAGCGCTAAATCTTCTGAGATGGAATGAGTGAAATCCCTGAAACTTATGACGGTACTTTGCTTAATACGCCATGAATTTTAAAAGTTAACACGAGCAAATGTTTGCGTATTAGCGGAGAGCGGAGCACAGAATGCAGCTTTTAAACTTTTAACAGGGAATACTTTCAAATGCAGCTCCAGGGCTTTACATAACCCGAAAGTGGAAAATCATTTCTCTAAAAGGGCATGCGTCATTATTTTTCAAGCTTTTCTTGTCAGTTGTGTTCAGACAAGACAGTTTATGAGTCAAACAAAAATCCACAAACCTCTTTTTCTGTATTTTTAATTGCCTTGTCTTTTCATAATTTTAAGATTTCTACATGTTCTGGTTCTTAAATGTGACCTCTGGTGTGTAGGAAAACATCTTCTATTTCATTGCCTTAACTTGAATCCACACAGAACCAATAAAAGGCAGGGCACAGATCATAACCCGTAATGGAAAACACGCATATTTCCATTTAAAAAAAAGAAGAAGGAAAAAAACCTTTCATAATAACCCAGCAGGAATGAAGAAAATCTGGAGCGCGGCGACAAAAGGGCAGCTCTTTTACGTCACCCACACGCCCAAAGATGACTAAGAGAGAGAAGACCATCGAAACTCGCGGGATGGCTCTCGCACGTCTGAGGACTCCTCCAGCGAGCGCCGTGTTTATTAAACGTCGTGTAAACACAGCACAGAAAGCCGCTCCAACATCTGCGGCTGAGCAGGGATGTGATGACGCAACTCGGCCCAGCAGCAGACGCTAATCTTCTCCCAAAGACAATGCACAAAAAGAGACGTGACCCTGCATATACCCGTGACTCCGACTTTGAGTGCACTCACACACACGCTGTATTAACGCGCAACCCCGGGGAGCTTCAAAGAAAAACAAAATCTCCCAGAACTTCCTGAATGACCTTTACCCCTCCACACTCTCTGCCATCCTCTTTTTTTTTTTTTTGTCCCCTCTTCACCTTCCCTTACACATAAGAGGTCAACGTTGCACGCCCCTGGTTATCCGCCCCCGGTGCTCCATCTTTAACTTCATCAACTGCTCTTCCTTTTTGTTTTCGGACAAGCAGAAAACTTTGACTCGCCCTTTAGAAGAGGATGGATGAAACTCGCCACAATGTGTGCAGCAGTGATAAGAACCCAGAGGGGGAAAAAATAAATATATATAAAAAAAATAGCTGCCTCTTCTACAGTAAATTTCCCAGAGGAGTACCAACTGTAAACAAGTAATGACGCTATGCTTTCTGGGACTCATCCAAACTGGACTTATCTCCCGTTTTTTTTGTTTGTTTGTTTTGTTTCAGATATAAAAGCCAGCGGTATCATTTATTAGATGATTTATATGTAAACCTTCAGCTTTCGCATCACCTAGGAGTCACCAACACACACCATTTCCAATTCCAATACATCTGCAGGAGAGCTTCTTACTTTCTGGCTTCAGTACAGGCATTTCCCAGAATCACCGTCAAACTCTTGACAGCTGAACAATCAAACTGATTTCTGGAAGTTTGCCTCCGCGGGGTTAAAGTTTCACTTGTGATGTAAAAGGAAGTGTTTTTTTTATTTCCTTCCTCTAGCAATTATAGAGTCAGGAAGTTATAACAGCATGTTACAGGTATGGCAGGAACAGTGATAAAAAAAAAAAAAAAAAAAAAGGAGCACGATCAAACGTTTCAGGACACATGAGGAGCATCATGAGACACGACTGTGGAAGTTAAATAAAAAAAAACACCAAAAAAAACGGAAATGTCTTCTTAATATAAAATATCTACAAGGAACGAGTGCAACAGTGCAGCTCGCAAGAAAAAATAATAAGTGACATTGGATTCATGAGAACAAGACGAGGTTTAAGCATTTGAGGAAAAGCCATGCTGTTTGTTGTTTGTTTAATTTCACAAATAACAGTTTTATGAATAACAAACTACATTTTTAAAAAATCAGTAATTAGTTTAGAGTATGCCATTTCAGGTTTGACTAGCTTGTTTTTAATGCTTGTATACTTAGCCCACAGCCTATAAAAGTAATGGAAATGCTCAATTTGTGTTTCCACAGTCAGTATAAATGTTTAATTGTTTTTGTTAGAAAAGTATTACATTTTGACCACAATCTGGTCACATCAGTCTAAACAGAAACACTGAAATAGCCATTTAGGTTTAGCGCAAGTAGCACTTACAAAGGCTTCACTAATCATTTCTACCTTGCCTCTTACACTTATTTTTCCCAGTCAAGTATCCATAATGTTACTTAACATTAATGTTGTCAATTGAATAAAAATTGATGGATACCTCTTCAATATTTTCGAAACCAGTCGTTATTAGCCAGGCTAACTCTCTTATGCTCTTATGAGCCAGCTATCAACACAACAGAGTTAACTCAAGACATAGTTCCTTTTGTACTTCTAAATGTACTTTAAAATGTTTCCCTTCACATTTTTAAGCCATAATATCAGACTTCACTAACTTCAACAGATAATTTTAATGGTTTGGGCTTTATAAGACATACACTATGAGAAACATTGTGGTGCTTTAGTATCCCAAAATCTCATTCCATCCAAACTAGAAGGAGACAAATGAAAATTAATGTCACATGCCATCGTTTCCCTCAAATAAATGAACATTCATTGGATATCTGAATACAATTTGTATTGTACAGTTCCAACACAATGCACCTCAAACTGTTAGCATGTCTCCAACAAGCTAACAAGCGATACAATTACTTGTTAGCATGGCTCAGCTTTCGTCTTGAAAGCACTTGCTCCTTACATGGAAACAGACAGAACAGGGTGAGAGCTTAGGTTCAGCAGTTGTCCACTTCATCTTGATAACAAAACATCTAACAGTATTCTTCAGCCCGCTTTTGAAGGTTTATCAGTGTCCATTAAAAACACCAAAACCTCTGTCATACCACTTTGAGCCAAAGTATGGGGGGCTCAAACTGAATTAATTCACGTACTAAAGTATTATATTTTAAAGAACTTACAGAAGAAGTTTAGAATAAGTGTGTGAAAGGCACAAGTCAATGACAGGACTAAATAAATCTTCCCCAACAGAAAGCCAACAGAAGACATTGGTTTCTCTTTTCAACTTAATGCGGCGCAACAAACTACTCTTGGTAGCCCATGATGACTGGTTCCTCTGAAACTCTCAGCAGTTCTGCAGGCGGTTCATCTTTGGAGAACCCTCTCCTTATAACTAAAGATTGTGTTAACTCTGTCTTCTTCATCAATACCCATCAAATCAATGAAGATATTCAAGATATTCAAAGTTCTTGCTTGAAAGGCAGTCGCCAGTTGCAAGGCATTTCAAATCTGAAACTAGTACTAGCATAATTAATTTTTAAGAGTTTTATATATATATATATATATATATATATATATATATAAGCACAATCTCATACCCTCCC
>CAEFZY010037605.1:0-27369 GCA_903066815.1 Brachyrhaphis roseni
CTGCGTAGTATGTTGAAATATTAAACTAATCAATGTAGATTTTCGTTTATTTATTTTGTTTTTGTTAAAAAATACATATGTTGGTTTTTTATTAATTAATATGGCAAAAATTGGTCGGGACTATTTTATATCCCTTGAATATTGGTCGTGACATGTCACGACCGTCCATACCCAAACCTACGCCCATGATGTTTACATTGCATTAGAAGTGGCTGCAAAGCAATTTTTAGTAAAGTTTAAATTATATATATAGCTATACATATATATATATAAATATACGTATATATATATGTTATGATTATTATTCAATCAATAATCACTTTGTAATAGGAAAGCTAAATGGAACAATGTTAAAGTTTATGTGTAAGAAGCATAATAATAATAAAAAAAACAACTTTCTTTTGTGTCACTCTGCCACAGAGTTGACAGTCTCACTCCCACATAATCAAAACAATGAGTTAAATAATAAATATTCAGTGAGAATTTAGTGTTAAATAAATGGAAATGTATTTAAAGTATTTTCTCAGCTAAAACTGGCCCAGCACTCGATTTTAAACAAGTATTGCACTCTTGCATCCTCACCTAATGAGCCGTACCTGTCAGTTTCCTGGAGCAAATAAGGATTAAATGTGTTTTATAAGCTGTAATCTTTAATTCATGCTTACCCGTCGTGATTGTTTTTGTAGATTTTCAACAAATTGATGGTCTAATTTCATGAAGACTTTGTGTTGTCAACCCACAGATTGTAAAGTTAAAAATATTCCCTTGACTCCTGAAATTAAGTTTATTGTTTTCTTTTTTAATTTAGAAAGTTTACTTGTGTAAAACAGATGCAGACAAAGTACTCTTTCTGGTTGATGGGAAAACAAAACGAAAATCATTGATTCTAGCCTTTTGTAATGAGTCTGAGGCTCTCAGGTTTTAGATTAACTAATTTACAGTGTGACATATTACATAGATACAAAACTAGAAGATAAAATAGGTTTTAAAAGAGTGACATTTGTCCTTTTCAGCTCTGGAATAAAAAAAAAAAAAAAAAAGCTTCATTAGCCTGGTTAAGTATATAACCACACTTTTAAACTAATATCTGCTGATGCATGTTTCAATACGCATATGTTTTCATCTTTTGTAGGGGTCTGTCAACATCCTAAAGTTTCACTGCATTGTTTCAAGCTCTGCTTCAAGTTCTTCATATCAATCATGATGTTCTTTTCCACAGCACTCTTAAGGTCATCACACTGGTTTTCTTGGGGTGCATTTGTTTAATATTGTTTTCTAAAAAAAATATTTATTTTCTTTTTTATTTGACATATTGAAGAAAAAGATTAAATGATTTATCAAAGACTTACATTTTGGAAGAAAAGCCTGGTATTTTAACAGCTATGTGCAAACTGCTGATACCCACTATACATCAGGGCCTCATAGTTTGTTACTGCAAAGATCAATTTTAGTCTCATTTTACCAAAATAATCAAAATCCTAAACATGTTTAGAGTTGAGTAAACCCAAGAAGTAAAGCATACGTTTTAAGAATGTCAATGTCAGATAAATTCTCATTTTATCTTATGAGAATTGCTGAAGGTACAAATAAAACGTTGCTTTGTTTTCTTTTATCTGTTTCTCCCCCCCTGTATTATTGTATTCAAATGAAAGGTTTGATTTTTGATGTGAGATGAATTTATGCCAGGCTTTCTACCCGTCTTCACCATTGCTGCCGATAGGTGTGGAGTGTGCTGTGCATCACCCTACCGCCAACCGGTGTCTCAGTCTTGATTTTATAAGAGGCTTCAGGCTTCAGGGAGAGGCAGCTTAATTCATTACTCAGATCTCAAAATTGCTGTTGATTTTGTGTCTATTGATTTTTGAATTAACTTTCAAATAGTTTTATTGATTTTACTGGGAGTGCTTCTGTCCAATACAGACTTAAATGTTGCTGTAAATTCAAACTTAACAGAGCTATGATGCACGTTTACAGACAGGTGATAGAAATGATTTGCTGCGGCTTTTTTTCTTCTGTCTTTTCATGAAATGAACATGGTATGTTATTATTCTGTCTGTTTTGCACCATCTGTATCTCGCTGCATTTTCACTCATCTCCCTCCTGCCATCCACATGCCCGCCTCCTCTGAGTCTGTAGGTGCTGCGGCTGGTCGATAGTGACAGTCCGAGCCTCTGTGATAGCGGACATCATCGACAGGCCTCTTAATTGCAGCTTGACTTCAGGGATCACACTTTCACATGCTCTCACACACAAGAGAAGGGAGGGAGGGGCATGGACACTTCATTATCATCAGTTCTGTGGCTGAATCCTGAATCTGTTTCTTTGACTGACCACAGAACCCGCTCACAGCGAGCTGCTATTACTGGTACCTTGCAGTCAGAGATCTGAGTAGAAACGCAGCAATATGTCAGGTTGTTTTTAATCTGTACCAGAGTGTGAAAAAAACTGACATGTGGATCTTTCTGCACATGTATAAACAGTGTGTGTGAAGGAGAGTCAGAGCTTTCCTTCATAAGGAACTTCCAGCAGCTGATATGAGCTCAGCTTTGTGACCGATCGTCGATCCGTCTACTAATAACAGCC
Organism: Brachyrhaphis roseni; assembly: GCA_903066815.1. Taxonomy (NCBI): domain Eukaryota; kingdom Metazoa; phylum Chordata; class Actinopteri; order Cyprinodontiformes; family Poeciliidae; genus Brachyrhaphis; species Brachyrhaphis roseni. Next base: position 2,584 of record CAEFZY010037605.1, read on the forward strand.
GAGTTTTTGCATTTGAATCAATGAGAGCATCTCTTTAGCATGCCTGAAAGCCTTTCCCTGGACAAATTACATTAACTATGATGCATCGATTGTCAATGGGGAGGTTTGGGTACATTATTGAAGGCAGTTTAAATATTCTTCCAGGGCACCAATAGAGCTGGAAACCAAAACCTGGCATCCACATATGGGATTTAAATTAGTCATTTCAAAAAATTTTTGCTTAGTCTTCTAATGTGTCTGGAGGATTTTAATCAGTAAAAGGCCTTGGCAAAGTATACCCATTACCTTCAGCCCTTTAACCTCTGTCACATTACAATTATACATTTCTGTATACATTTCTTAATTTAATGTGTTAAATTAAGTTTTAATTTAACACATCAACACAAAGTACCACATAAGTGTAATGTGAAAGAGAAGCTATGTTCTTTTTCAACAATTAAAATTTTATTTTATTTTTTTACAAATTCAAAGAATTATGGAGCGTATGTGTTTTCAGCCTTTAAATACGATTCAGTGCTATCAGAGAGGACACTGGTGAACAAGCAGAGTTGGGTTGTTGAGCAGAACACATAGAAGAAGCTGCTCCGGTCAGATATGGATAAAATAGACCTTTCTGCATGCAAAACGTTACGCGTAGAGGAAAACTCTACAAATAGAACATCGTAGAGTTTTCCCTACAAGATTTTCATATGTTAAGCTACAGATCTAGAACGTAGCACTAAAAAACACTTGAGATATCTATTTACTGTATGCCATGGGTTAATACAAAATGATGTTTTAACATAAAACTGGTGTTATATATATATATATATATACACATACATATAAAACTTCTGTTCATTGTGTCTTTCAGTAAATATTTTTACTGACTCTGGGACATGACACCCACCATATGAATCATATCACTAAGAAGTGAGTCTCTGCGTAGCATCTTGAATGGAGGTAATTGCACCTGAGGGTCGCCCGGGTGTCGTTCTCAGAGGGTGGAGGCGGAATTGGATTCAGCGGCTGTGGAAATGAAATAGAAAAAAATTAGATTTCATTTAATTATTTATTCATGTCGGCTAAGCAATATGGAGCCACCTGGGGTGTGTGTATGTTTGTGTGGGAGTGGGAGGGGGGGCTTCAGGTGATTATTACCTTTGAGAATTTGACTCATTTGCATGGAGGGGAGTTTATATGACCCCCTTGAAATGAAAATGATTCACAAACACGTCGCTCTCTGCAGAAAGAGGAGGGAGAAAGACAAAGAAGAGAAAGTGGCTGGTGGTGAGAAGACTCCCATGGGAGAAGACGAACTGCAAATGTATGTTGAGGATTGAGTGAAGGAGAGAAGAGACAGGGTAAATGATGAGTTAATGACTTCCAAATTCATGCAAATCCATCGTTTTGTGCCCATTCTTAAGTGTTTGTTAGTTTTTATGAGAATACAGTGATTCCAGAGCTGGAAGGGACTCCAAACATGAACATTTACAGGACCAGAAACCTGTGGAAAACTAAAAGTAACAAAGCGTGTGAAACAGGCAGGAATTTACCGTACTGGGGAATTGGCCTGGCATAAAATCAGTTAGCTGCTAACCTAGTTGCACCCGAGCCGCAGAGCGCTCTTTGTTGGAGCGTTCTCAGGGTCTCAGCTCCGGAGCAGAGGAAGCCCGGATGAAACACAGTCCCATCACGTTTGATGTTGGCTTGGCGCGTGCAAGGATGACTACTTAACACTGACAAGCAGCCTGTAGTCGGGGGAAAATCTTCTGTGCGCCGTAAGCTACTTATTTATTACCCGAGGAGATAAACTACTTTAGAACGGGAGAGAACATGAAGCCATCCCCGATGTTACAGGAGGAGCCTCTGCCTGTTATGTTTGCGAAGGAAATTGAACGGCCTTTGCCAAAGCTGTGAAATGTTCTTTCCATGTCTCTAAGCCATACCAAGTTTTTCTACCTACAATTTATAGAGGGATCAGAGAAATATGACACCACAATACGTATTTCTTCATTTATTTGCTTATTTATTAGTTTATTTATTCACGTATGCATAAAAACACAACAATAATATTGTGGCTTGAAATTTTACTTACTCAAGAGTAAACATGCAATATTCAAGTGAATCAAACAGAGAAGTCTGTAGGCTCACAGCATGAATATTTCACCACAAAGTTTTTTTATTAACAGGAAGCATACAACTTTATATTTTTGTTAGTCTAGAAAACCTTTTAGAGTCCCTTTAGAAACAGGAAATGGGCCACTCTTCCTTGTAAAATGCTGGCCATGAGTCTAATGAGTTGGTGCATCCAGGTCAGCTTTTGAGTACTGGATGCTAAGGGTACAATTTACTATGAAATTAAAATAAAAGCTCCAACTATATTTAGCCCATTTAATCCCATCGGCAACAATTATTACCAGATATTTTTTCTAAATTCTGGGAGCTCTAGAAGAATTGTTTTGACTTTTGGCAGCTAATTGAAGTTTTAAAATAAAATAATAATGTGTCTACTCTGCAATAGCAATTTCATGTATCTCGTGTGAAAGTCACATGACCAGACCTCTTGACTTCCTGCCTGTGACGCTGGAGGTAAATGTCTGTCACAAACCTGTGCAAGAGGAAGTCAAAAAAATATTTAAATAAACAAATATAAATAAAATATTTTGAACATATGTTCTTTCAAGTGTCTTCTACTGATATAGAAAGAAAAATGTATCCCTTCATTCATCTTTTGATCATAATAAGAGTGAATGTAAGCATGGCAACAATTGTTGCCGCTAGCATAATACATAGACAGCACTATGCTATGAACTTTGCTGTTTATTCTATATGCCTTGCTGTTCCCATACAGCTTAAAACTATAAGATGTTTTAGATCTTCTAGACCTGAAGGAACATCAAAATGATGTCTTCTACATCCCACAGTTGAAACCCTCCCCTATTCCTCCCCCCCAAAAGGTGATCCTTTACACAAAATGTGTCCTATGCACTGAATGACCTCTACAGTGTGACGCCACACCTGAAACTAGTTTAGGACAGGGCTAAGGTGTAACATTTGGTCTATTGAAACAGAGAGAGTGTCCTCCCAGATGCAGATTTTTTCATACTAACATTTTCATCTGACTTTGCCTCATTGATGAAATGACCAAATGAGGTCAAAGGTCACTCAGCACATTGAGGCTATGACATCTGCTGGATGTGGCATTGAATCTTTATTTATCTAAAATATTTCTGAACACTCTTGTGTGTTTAGAACGGTTGTTCTACGTTTTAATAGGTTATGCATGTCATGATTTGTTAAATGTTTTTATATGTATAAATAGGCCAGATTTGTGTAATTTAGACTATGCAGTTTCCCACCGGCAACAATTGTTGCCGCGTATAAAACCTACATTTTCACTAACATAACCAACATAAAATTTAATAATTCATAAATATGATGTGTTAGGGAAGTCCAAGGATTGAAATGCATGTACTTATTTTGCAGGAAATTTTTTTGGGATGAAACGGATTAATAAAATATGAATACTTTGTATTGCATGTGACATTTCCCATTTTTGTGAAGATTTTTTTTTTTGTCAGTAGAAATCTTGCCCTAAAAATCTGCTTCAACCTTCTGAGCTGGGGAACAAAATCTGTGCCATTCTTCAGCTATGAGCTGCACAGAATCATTCTGGTGGTCGGCAAGCCTGACTTTGGACACACCTGTGACCTGTCCCAACTGTTTGTGCTCTATGAGAGGGTTTCCATATATTTTGCTTGTTTTAAGTTTTTCTTTTAATTTTAAACGGATTAAAAGTTTGGGTGAAAGTTGCCAATTCCTTTTCTTTGAATCCATTATAGATTTACTGGAATGTTGTGTGATACATACATAATGGTGAAACAATGACTACACTCATCAGTCAAATAAACCCAAGCCATGATGCCAACACCCCTGTTCTTTTTAAAACTGGCATGCTGTTTTAAAAAACTTAAGAAAAAGATTTTTGGGCAGACTTGGATTTCATTTTCATTGTTCTCATTTTTTACAACCTTTTTTCTTATCCAGCCTTTGGCCACAATTTTATTGGTCCTGAGAACCTCACAACTCTTTGAATTTCTTCAAGGTGTTTAAGGGATAAATAAATGTTAATATTTGTTTATGTCATTCATCTGAAATCAAAATGATTTCAGATGAATGAAATCATTCATCTTCTTTTCTCACTGAATGAGTGAGAAAAGAAGGTGCTGTGAATAAGACAGCACCTTCTTAGGTGCTGTCTTATATGTCTATCTTCTTTCTCTGGCCTTATTGTTCCTCAATTATGGAACAAGCACAGAGAATATGAATGTTATTTATGAGCCTTTGCTACCCCAACACACTTATAATTACCTCTCCAAAGCCATAATTGTGCTCATTTTTCACATCCAGCTTAGACACCCGCCACCCAGTTGCCCTCCTACTATTTCGGTTCAGATTTTGAGAGACATTTTGGATCAGATTGTTCATTGGGATGCAGTACGTAACAACAAGTTTAAAGAAATAATTTAGAACTGCTTGATCAACATATTGTGTAGTTTTGGTGATCTAATATTCCAATTTGCGGAAAAAGTCAGCATTTGCGTCTCAGGCTTTTGGAATGTGACCGGCCAGTGACTGAAATAAACGCTGAGCCCGTCACCGGCGTCCCAGCGATGCAGACTGACAGACTGTATGTGTTTGATCATTGGTGCGTGGCTGGGGGACAGAGCAGGAGCAGGGGCCGTAGCGACTCTCAAACCTTTTTGTCAATCACCAGCCAGCGAACGGCTCACCATGAAATCCATTAAAACCAATTTAGCAAGAACTGCACAGCTCGGAGCTCCTCTCCAGTCCATGGTGAATTAATGATGGTTTTCAAAACTTTGGAGCTTGAGTTTTTGGCTGAATATTTATTTATTTTTTTTAGAGTTTGAGATGTCATTAAGTATTATATGGTAAAAAGAGCTCACTGTTGGAGGTAATTTTTTATTCTTGTGCCCTTTACACTCTTTCTGCTTTTTTAGTGTTGTTTTGATGTTTCTTATTTGTTGAAGTGCAGCTTTGTTGATTGTTAATAATGGAGGTTCCCAAGGCATACTGCTGAAAACAGTTAATTACGTACTCTATAAAATATGCTCACTATTTGCTCCAATTACCTTTTAAACTACAGAACTTATTTTTTAGGTGTCCTTCGACGACCTTCTCATGAAAGTTTACTGGAATTTATCCTCTCCCTCATTACAGAACTGTTTGGAGTTAAGCTTTCACGCTATTTCTTTCCACGCATCTTCTCAACCATTCAAACCATGAGATTTAAATCAGGCCTTTGTGATGTTCACTCCAAATCACTGGCCTTTTTGTCCTCAAGCCTCCTAATTTTCTGAGAGTACTGTTCATATGAATATTTAATTTTATCATGAGGCCATCAATGCTGTTAAGTTGTTAAGTGCACCAGTCCCTCCTGCAACAAAACACGTGACAGTGGTTATTATTATTAATCTAAAATGTTAAAGTTTTGTCCTGGAGAGTATTTCCAAACTTTAGTTTGGCATTTGACATTGCTTTTGGAGTAATGGCTTCTTCCTCTATGTGATTCTGCACTCATAATGTGTGTCTCACAATGACTTTCTCTGACCAGCTTTACTCACTTCACAAGGTCTTCCACTTTTGTGAAGTGAAAGACATTGATGTATAAATTTTGCACCAAAATAGGTTAATCTAGGGACACAGTACCTATGTCCTTCCTGAGAGTTTCACTAATATAATGGCCGAATATTTTTTTACTTGGTTTTAACTTGAAAATCAGATGAAAATGGCATCTTCCGGCATTTGGAAATATTTGGCATTTGAACCAAACTTGTCCAAATGTCCCTTTAGATGTTTTCCCATAATGTAGTTAGAAAACAGGGTGTATTTAATGTGTTTCCTTAAACTGGTTGCACAATGTATCACAAATATATAATCATCACTATATCAGTGTGTACATTATTCATATCACAGAGAACTATTTGGAGTGCAATAATTGTTGGCTAATATATTCCAGGTGTTCTGAACATACATTTAACACACCAATGTAATATTTAGTCATTCAGACATTCATATGATCACATCAGAAACAAATGACAATGCACAATTGTCTTAAGTCAAAGAGTGATTGGAGCTTGTGTGAGAAAGAGAGGAAAGAAGAAAATAGGCATCCTTCAAATGTTTAAAGAACTCTGATGGTCTGTAAGGTCTGGTCTGAAAGTCTAAACCTGAGAGAAATAATGAAACACCACACTTTTTGGTTCCAACATTATTGAGGAACTTCAGACACAATGCCATTGCACAATCTCTCTGAAATCTTGAATAACTTCCTGTTTAAAGAGTTTGGAGTTGCCTAAGCTGAAGGAAGCCACCACCAGCCACTGAAGCTGTTTGACGTTTTGAAGTCTGAAACAGACGAGGTGAGAATTACAGTCTCCAAGTCTGTAGGCATTAGTTGGCAGCTGGAAAGTGGAGAGCTGGCTGGTCCTGTCTGCGAAGGGAGCTAAGAGTTTTCTAAGGATGCGAAAAAAGAAACCAAAAAGAAAAGTATTTCACAGCTTGCCTGGGAATGTTTTCTGGAAGACATAGCTGAGAAAAGGAAGGGAATCTGGATGATGGATGATGAATGGTCTTTCTGTTGAACTGCTTGTTGCACGTTTTACTCCTTTTTCAATGTCTGTGCTCTGATTAATGATCAGTCCATAAAAATCAAATTATTGATGAGCTATATGGTCAGAGAACTTATATATTCACAAATTATGCCATATCAAAAGACAAAGTACCAGTTTTATCGTGACAGTAGGCATATCAAGTATAAAGTGTCTAAAATATTTTCTTTCCCTTCACATTTATACAGAGAAAGGAGGAAATTTTTGTTTTATATTGATGTCAGAAAATTACAAATTTATTTCCAGATGCAATGTGTGGTGCAACCATAGTCCTGGATGATTGTCTTCTTCAAAGGTTAGGTGACTCATTGAAAGTTGAACCATCTCTTTTTACTCAAGCTGGTCACAGAAATTTTGAACTTTTCAACAATTTAATTTTACAATCACAAGCAACAGTGTGCTTTATTTGGATTTGGATCCAGTGATCTAGTGATCCAGTGTGGTTCTTATGTGAACTTTTTTTAAATGTCTGCATTAAAAAAAAGTTACAGAAGAACTCATTGTTGCAGGATTTCTTATGCTTTTTTTTTTTTTTATCAAACATTAATGTCCGCATGAAAACAAAAATGTGCAATATCAGTCTTCTTCTGCACACATGCGAGCTAAATTTATTAAAATTAATAAATTTTAATCAATTTAAAATTAATAATCTGTAATCACAGTTAAATGATTTACATAGTCACCAGAGTCTAGGAGAGTGATCAGTAAACTACCTGTGTTTTGTATGTTTTTTTTTTGTTGTTTTCTATGTGAGTGTTCCCCTGCAGTTTTCTTGTCCTCTCCTGACCCCTCGCTGTTCTTCTGTCATGCTGCTTGCTCACTCATCCGCTGATTCTTCACCCCTCTCCTCTTTGCTCATTCGCTCACATCAGACTTGTCATCCGGCGCAGCGCGCTCGGACACACTCATGGGAGCTGCCTGACCCAGATCTGTCTCCTCCTTTGCCCAGCTGACCACACACACACAGTCAGCCACAGATGCACTTGACATTTGGGTCGTTGACAAGACATCAGGTGAGGACAGAGGAGCCCAGGTGACAGGGAGAAGCAGTGAACCTTTGACGTGATATTGCCCTAGTGAACCCCTGAACACAACGCACACACATATTAGACACACACGTCTCCACTCTGAATTAGCCTGTCAAGTGAGCAGGAATTGAGGTGGTCGCTTCTCAGCTCTGAAAACTAGAGATTTTGAGGTGCTTCTCTCCCACAAATTTGATCAAGGGGATAGGGGTGTCTTTGGATACATGCTATTTCTTAGTTTATCAATATTAAACATGAAGAACTGAAACGTAGACTGGAAACTATCAAGTCTATAAAAGGGATTGAAAATTAAGACCACTAAAAAGCCAGAGGGGGTTTTATTCCTGCTAAAACGTTTTACTAATCTGCTGACAAAGAAAGAAGATGACATTTAAGTCTGAAATTTATGTTTCTCAGTAGCACTTTTGTCTCAAAACAATGGATTTGATTACAAAATAATTTGATGTTTTTGTCTGTGTAGTCAAATCAGCAGCTCCTAAGCTGAAAGTCAAACTGTATTATAAATCTTAACCCCCCAAAAAAAAAAAATTGCAATGAAATATGCGCATTAAAAGTTTTCCGTACTTTATAGCAGCAATTTTCAAACTCTGAACTCAGATCCGGGGGTTCACGGAGGAGCAGTGAGTAGCACTGTCACCTTGCAGCAAAAAGGAAGCAGGTCCTGGGTTCAAAATCCGCCCTGCGGTCTTTGTGTATGGTGCTTGCATGCATGAGTTCTCTCTGATTTCTCTGGCCTCCTCCCACAGTCTAAAAACTTGACTGTTAGGTTTATTGAATACTCTTAAAATTCCCCTTAGGGATGTGTGCGTGTGTGCGTGTGTGTGTGTGGCTTTGTATTTTATACATTATAAGGAATAACTTCCTAACACATACTATATAGTACTACATATGTAGTTTTGGTTTGCTGCTCATCTGTTACAGAGGCAGAAAATTTTTGGTTTGCTCAAAAATTTCCAATGAACAAAAAGAAGGACTTCACCCATACATTCAGCGGGATACTAATTATAAATCTCTCTTTTCAGGGAATTGTCTGAAGCTGCCTGAAACGTAGAAACAAACAGGTTATTTTAAAATGTAACTGTTTAATTTTATTTCCTGTTACTTAATATTATAAATTGCTCCATGTAGCACATTTATTTAAAAATAAAAGTTTTCTGACTTGTCTTTTGGAGGCTCCTCATGTTTCGAGAGTTGGTGGAAAAAGGTTCATTGAGCTCATGGTAGTAAATTTTGACCGGCAGACTAACCTGCAGCTGGTGAACACGTCAATCTTTGTCAATCAACAGCCCACGAACAGCGCTCCATGCAACCCATTAAAACCAATTTAGCCGGAGCGCCACAGCTCAGAGGTCCACGAACAGTCAGCCAATGGTGAATTAATGATGGATTTTCAAAACTTTGGTGGTTTGACTTGATTGCTGGGTATTATTTCCAGCACCTGCAGTGTCATTCATGATTATGTACTGAAAAGGGAGCTCAGCGAGAGATCATTTTTGCAAATTCCACCCAGTCTGGGTTTTTCTTACTGTTTTAGTCTTTATAAAATAATTCAGTTGCTGCTGTAAGTTACTGAGGAAAATGACTGATTGATAGTGTTGTCTTCCAGTAAGGTATCATTTAACTTTTTTCTGCTTAAAAATAAATTATTTTCTCATCATGGCCTGACATTCCACAAAACTCTTCTAATTTTGAACCTATGTTGGGGGGCATAATTTTAAAATGTGGCAGTTTCAAAGTTACAGTATGAAAAAGTTTTTTCACGAGTTTTCACCAATGGGTTTGGGTATGAACAGACCTAAAACTTCAACGCTCATTTCAACATAGCTGGCAAAAGTCTAAGTCACACCAAGCTTGCAAATATTGATTCAGATCTGATCCCAAGCCAAACTACATGGTGATGACAGGAAGTCAAGCTTTACTTGGCAACATCTACCTTTAACTCTCTACACTGCGTCAACAACAGACTATATTGCGTAACAGACAACAAAATGATATAACTCTGATTCTTAGTGGTGTAACTCTCCCAAAAATGAGGATGAATTTCATTCATCAATTTGCTGCTTCAAAATCAGCGGAATAATAGCCAACATCATTTTCAAGGCTCACAAAAAGTACCACCAGCTGACAATGCACACTTTATAAGATCCAATGTGTGAACACAATGAGGTGGCGGTGTTTAAAGACCTCAGTTGTGATAAAGTCCAGAGTGTCATCGAAGTGTGAGTCGTTTATCACTCCTTACTGATTTAATTGAGCTTGTGATTTCTCCTTTTGTACTCTTGGAGTCGGAAAATAACGTGACATTTTTGCCACTTGAAAATCATAGCGTAAAGGATAAAATAATGTCTGGAACAACAGAAATGAAGACCCCAGCTGTAATTAACCTTAATCAACATAACAATTTGATAATGTTAGCCTCCAGTGTGCATTTACCCACAACATTTAGTAACCTTTTCTTCTTGCTGTTGCAGCCACGTGACTGTGCATATTTAACCCTGACTGGGTGTAATGAATATTTGATGGAATATATGATCAAACTAAATTTAAATGTGCTTCCATTCCATGCATGCTCTGTATGTTTGTGCAGAGGGGGGTCTCGTGTGATGAAATCTTTGGAATCTGGGAATGTGCCGGCCTTCATGCCATCACACCCGAGCGTTGAGTCTTTCCGCCAGTCCGCTCAGCGGTGAATTAGCATCACATTCAAGCCGCCGGGAGCCTCATTCGTAGCTGTGACAATTTATTCTCAGAGGTGCATGCTCCTTCATCCGCTGCGGCCTATGTGTGCGTGTGTTATTGTGTGTCTGCCTGCTATAATAAGCCTCTGTCTCTGCTCCCTCCCGCCAGCCTTCCAGTTCCACTTCTCCGGGAGATGCGGGTGGAGGAGGAAGTGACCTATATAGGCTGCATATCTCTCTCTCTCACTCTCTCTCTTTCTCTCTCGCTGTAGTCTGCACCAGCTTCCTGCATCTCAACCATGTGTGTGCGTGAGAGAAACAGAAAGTTGGAAGAGAGCATGAATAATTCAGCGGATGCCTGAACACGACCGCCTTCAATAAAACCATCCCCCTTAATGAGTCTTAATGACAGCCACGGCGTTGAGACAATCAAAGAGTGGGTAGGGGTGTGTGCGCGTGTGTGCGTGTGTGTGAAGACAGTGCGTGGGTGGGTATAGCATGAGGGAACATTGATGCCTGAATAACGGTGTGCATGTGTTGCAGTTCATGTGTTAGCTACAGAGCTGCGCGCTGCCTTTGCCCCAGGCTCTGTCAAGGTTGCCCTGGGTAATACTACCTGAGACTTTGAAAAGAACATGAAAGCCGACTGCTCAGCAGGGGAGGTGAGAGGAGAAGCTTGCTGGGGTGGAGCAGTTGAGGAGAATAGTAGCAGCAGCATCCTCATCTCCCTTCGGCTCTTCGGGGTGTGCGTGTGGGTTTGAACTCCGGAATTACTTCATCCTTCCTCGCCCTCTTGGTGTTTACAGCATCAGTTTTTCTTCACTCGCCCGTCTTTGACCACCTTATGCTGACTAGAGCCCTCTCCTGCGTTTGTAGGGTTTTTTGGTTGGCAGTGAAACATATCACACAAAATTTACTTTTATTTTGCTTCAGAACATATTTGGCAGTCTTACACAACTCTTGTCACCTTTGTTTAGGACTGCAAAGGTATGAAAATATCTGACTCCCTGTTACATCATGGAGTAACTACATCTCTATGTTGATAGTACCCATGATCAGAACCTTAAAGCTTTTGGAGTTACCAGTGAAAATTCTTCATGAAAAAAGAAGAAGTCCAGTTGTTGCCTTCTATTTAAGCAATGAAATACATATGTTTATTCACAATTCCTTTTGCTTGCAAATAGTCCACATTCATAAACTTCTGAGGCAGGAAATCAATTATTTTGCTCTTTTTATTTCGCTATAACCAATATTAACTTGTGAAAGAAAGGCTGATGTTTGGGGACTCGAGTCTGCAACTTAGACTCAAGCAACCCTTAAGTCGTGAAAACAAAAACTTCAGAGTTGAATTAGATTCGTGCTTTAAAGCCTTAAAACTGAAATATGTTAGTGCGATTAAGTTTTATCTCCGCTATTAAGCTCACATTTTATAAAGACTTGTGATAGTTGGCTCAAATAAAAGTCACCTATTTGATTCACTGAGAAACATTCAGCAATTCAATTTTAAATGCTTTCTTTGAAAATAGTTTAATAATTATATATTTAATAGAGAACAATACCTCATTAATTTTCATAAGAATTCACAGCTGTTAGTGATTGTTTGTTCATGTTAAATTGAATGAAAACTAAGGATAATTCATATTCACAAGTTAAATTAGGCATAAGGACAATACTCTGAATTCATTACCTTCAACAATGCAGCGTAGGTAACAGAGTAGATGGCGGGCACTCTATGAGAGAATGTTAATTTCACTCAGAAACTTGGGGTGAAAGACATGAGGCTTGTTTTCGAACAAATGACTTGGCATCATCTCTGCAGTTTTCCTACATGCATTTGTCCCGTTGAAGGTCATAATTAGGGTTTACTTGTCTAGGCTGTGATTTACTCTGAGTTTTTAAAACTATGTTTATCTGCTTGCTTTCTTTTTTTTTTTTAGACTATTAGACTAAGCACAACATTTTCCCTAAAACACAAAATCCAACCTTTACAAAAACATTGATAATGGAAGAGACATTGCTTCAGCTTCCAATCTTTCTGTTTCATCTGGAATCCTTTGCAAGCTTAGCTCAGATTATCTGCGGACCACAGGACACAGCTTAAACCAACTGGCTGTTAAATAACAGGATGGTCAAAGCAAAGTGTTGAGTTTGTGAAGCAGTAAAACTTTTCCTTTTTAATATTTTGCACGCAGTTAACTGAAAATGCACAGAATTGTGTTGGGAGGCAAATTATCAGCGAATCACATCAAAAACTCAGACTAAGCATACTAACAAAGTGCTCCATATGAAGACAGCATCCACTATTCCTGGACAAGCATAGGAAAAGTGTACAGTCACTTCATTGTGTTGTTGAATTTCCAGCAATCCCTCACACTTAGCATGCATGCAGCAACAGGCGAAAGGAAAAATCCCCTTCAACAGGAATAAACCTCCATCCAGAAATGCTCTATTGCTAATGAGAACACCAAGACACAAAGACGATGCAAAACATAAGAGAGAACAAAATAAAATGCAACTTTCATCAGAAAATGAAAACAAAAAAATAGAAAGTTCTGCAGTACTGTAGTGCCGTACTGTTATCACTAAAATATGCATCTGACATTTCATTAGGACCCTAGGAAGTGTGAGATTCTTGTGCAAAAAGGACATGAATATTACCATTAAGGAACATCATCTGCTTTCAGTGTTGTTTCTATCTCTGTAAAACTGACATGTACACTGAGTAGGTCTGAGTAAATGTTGTCCAAAGGCAGAAAAAGAGTAATCTCACCACATAGAATCTTAAAAAGATCACTTTAATTTGACATGATGGCAGAATGAAAACACACTCTTGACTGTGGTATTTTATGACATAGCCTATCTTAAGGTCTGTCTACATACTTGTTAAATCAAATGAGTGTCGTCATCTCTGTTTTGTTCCTATTGGTTCCTGAAGTCACCTCAGTCAGCTGCCACTTTGCTTTTTATTCAGTGTTACAAAGAAGATTAGCATTTTGTTTTCAAATGTATGATTTACACCTCTCTTAGCCAGCTTGATATGAGGTGCTTTCATAAATACACTTAAATTCATTTGCATATTACACATCACTTCCCACAGTGACCAAGACAAAAAAGGTTTCTCGTGTGTTTTGACATCAGAAACTGAAATGTCAGATTTGAACAAGTGTGGATGGATGGATAAAATTAGTCCATATTTTTCAGCATTTAGGTTTAATTCCATCCTCCTGACTTACTACCTGTCCTACGCTGTAATTATTGTCTCACATTATTTACCCTGGTACAACCATTGACGGTATTTGAGAGTGTTTATGAATAGTTTTCCGACAAGTAAGAGATGCAAAAGTTCCCTGTCTCAACCTAAACTGTGTGCCCTCGAACAATCCTGCCAATCAAATCTGCAGACACAGTATCAACCTCAGGGCATATCACTGCCAGAATCGGCAAAAGATAATACATTTAAGGAGTCAGTTCAGTATATTAAAACACATTTAGCAATGTTAAAAAGTAAAGAAAAATATGGAAAGCTGAGAGGAATATTATTTATTTAAAGCCTTCATCACAGGTTTATTATTAAGATTCATCATTAAATGTATGGAACAAACGAAACCCACACTAACAAAATACAGTTTACTTTGATAAACCAGCTGTGGTGTTTTTTTTTTTTTTTTTTCTGGAAAGGCAAAACTGCAGTCTGATGTGAAATCAGCTCTGATCCTGAACTCATTTCCTCCTAAAATATCACTTGCAGCCCTCTGACCCTGTGTTTTGTGTCCCTCTATCCGCAGCGTCCTGCAGCAGATGCTGATTCACCATCCATTGTAGCGTACAAAGCCACAGATGACCCTGTTGACACCAACCCGGCTGCAGATAGAAGGAAACACAGCTGGTACGTTCGTGTCGCTGCCCAGACAGCTGTCCCACCGGAGGAGGGGAGTCCCCCCCACCAGGAATGATGGATGACTCGAACAAGTTTCACCATCAGACCCAAGCAACTTCTGGACTTTTCGGTTCTACAAAAAGACCAGTAACACATACCTATTAGCACAGTATGCTTCTTTAATATCGATGCATCACTAAAGCCTGCAGCAGCAAAAAAAGTGACCATTTAAAAAATATGCAAAAAGGAAAATTCACTGAATAAATAGATGATTAAAATACAATTTTCCTATATGCTTTTGAAGCAACTTGGAGCAAAGAGGAGATATTAAAACTCTCTTCCTCCCTGTTTATCTGTGTCTAAATACTTTGTATGCACAGCTTCTCTACAGCCTGCTTCTCCTCCCTGAAAGCTTTCTAAAGCAGCTTGTTGCTAAGTAGATAAAAGACTTTTGCTTTCTGGTCCTCTTCAGAGACTGAGCTTGTGATCATCATTTGGCCACCTGAAGAGATGCTCTCAACTTGCGGTAAACACATGCATTGTGCACAAGCATGATGAATAGCTAGTTTTGAAATAAATCGGCTCATAGTGTCTTCTGATCAAGCTGAAGTCCTTCACTTGAGTGCAGACAGATATCTACACGCAGCCATGCACTGGATCTGATTTTTTTTCTCCAAGTGAAAACATGACTTTACAAAGATGATCATTTTAAAACAATAAAGCCCCAGCACCCCCTCTTGTTTGTTGATTTATCTTAGATTTAAGTTTGGTCATCTGTTTCAAAACCACTAAGGTTTGTAAGGTAAAGCAGCAAAGCATCATTAGAAAAATTTGTTTTATATACAGTATAGTGCCTTAAAATTGTATCAAACTACTTACACAAAACTAGAATTTTTTCACAAATTAAATTAGCACAATGTGAGTCACAATTGTGATGTGAAAAGTGATGTGAAATTTTTGCTTTCTGTTTGGATGTTGGCCAAAAGGTTCAGTTTAGGGTTGTTGTTTTTTTTTTTTTTACCAGAGCAGTTACGTCCACATAGTTCTGTGTCCTCTGCATGACTAGTAAATTGAAAACAGAACATTTTCTTTTTGACACTTTTTCATAAAACATTTGTGGAGAGCACATCTAATAGTGGATTTTGTCTACATATTTTCCCACCAAAACTGTGGATCTCTGTGGCTGCTATAATCATACAATCTTCAGTGTATGGCCACTTCTGGGATGGCTCACAGTTTTGCCATGCTCTCCATTTTCAGGGTAGACTGGTCCAAACTTCCATCAATTGGATAGAAGCCGCCAATTCATCACAGAGATTTATTCATACCTAAGTCCTAATAAGATCAACCAACTAATCTAACAGTTATGTTTCTAGACTGTGGGAGAAAGTCAAGGGATCCAACAAATGCAAGGGTTAAGCACATAAACTCCATGTAGAGGAGAGCTGCCAATTGCAACTGTAACAAATAAAGTAAAATAAAATAAAAAAAGAAACATTATTGTTTTTCTATGGGTATGAATATTTTTCAGGGCACTGGACTTGTACATCATTTCACCTAAGTTGTATATTTTTAGTCTTAACAAAAGGCAATTTGAAAGCGCCTCTACTGGTCTTATTGTTTTCATTCATTCAACAGACTAAACACAAGCAAGATTTAGGCAGCATCAGCTATTTAACAAGTGCTTGTGTTTTGATTCAGGAGTTGTTAAAGTTAAACGGAATCAATATCACATCATGTCTTGAGATCTCTTAAAAATATGCTTGCCAGGAATTTTAAGATTATATTACAAATTATATTTTTGATCCACATGTATTGTTGTGTCTGCTGAAGCTGTAGCATTAAACTGTAGCATGGTGTGTGTCTTCTGAAGCTTGTAGCTGATGGTTTATTGCAAATTCAGCAGCCATGATGAGAAAGTGGTGCCGCTTTGCCTAAGCTGAGTCTCTTTTACATTTTTGCTCAGAACATTGCTCACCTGATTTTTTTTATTGTGCGTGGAATTTTTTTTAGATATAAGTAGTGGTTAAAAATCAGTTCTCTGAGAGAAAAGCAAGCTCAACAACAAGCTCTGTGAGCTAGCATGGCCAGGTCCTTCCCTTTAAGAATGTAAAGTCTTCTGGTGGACTCTGCCTGAGATATTGGCAATCTCATCTGTGTTAACCTCAACTGAAAATAAGTTTCATCTTCCACCAGGAGTGAATAAATAGAAATATCAGGATTCACCACAGCACGCAGCGCTTCCTATTGCACAAAGTGATATCTCCCTCTACACTGTATTCCAGCGCTGCAAAATTCCATTAGGCCGCTAAAATGACTTGTCCTGCTGCAAAAGGCGGTGTCCATTTGCAGATTCTATCATCGACCGGGAGCTAACCTCGGCTTTCTTCACTTCCACACAAGCCTCGCTCCGCACTTGCTGTTCGGTTCAGCCGAGGCCACATAATGATGTGCAGTGTTCGGATGTTCCAGCAGGCTTCTTCAGAGGAGCAGATGGCTGTAAAGAAGCAGCCTAATGGTGCAAACACCCATTAAACACATAGGAAGCAGCTACGGTCTGAATCACAGTAATGACCTATAGATACCATTCCTGTTGCTTTGTGCGGCTGGAGTGAAAGCACACATATCGGGACAAACGGTGGGTCACCATTAACCCTCACGACTTCACCTTGTCTTGGGAAATCAGCTGTACCTTCTTCTAATCAGTACTGCAGCTGTTTGTGCTATTCTGGACTACTATCAGTCTGATTTTAACTTAAACAATAGCCATTAAAGGGCTTTTAATCTAATTATGGTAATGCTCCACACTCATAATCTTTTGTTCTCGCTGACCTCAGCAAGAACCTACATGTTGTCAAAATGTGACTCATTATAAGCCTGACTTTTGACAATGCATTCTAAAGGGTAATTGTGTGCAGTTCCAGTGATGTTGCCTAAAGGGTACGTGGAGCATTGTGGAGATATTATCATCACTGCGCAGCTTATGGGATCATATGCTGCACCTTAAATGGATTAACCTTTTTTCCTCCATGACAACATATCACTCCACATCACCGCATCGTCTATTTTGGCTCCCACCTTCCTCACAATCTCCTCTACTTATTCTGCATCTCACCTTATCTTACCTTCCTTTTCCTTCCCAGATCTTCCATATTTTTACCCTCACCCTTCAGTTTGACTGATAAAGGCTGCAGTCTGTCTGTGATTGTCATCCTAGCCCACCATCCTTGTGAAGCAACCAGCTGT
Source organism: Brachyrhaphis roseni (assembly GCA_903066815.1). Classification (NCBI taxonomy): domain Eukaryota; kingdom Metazoa; phylum Chordata; class Actinopteri; order Cyprinodontiformes; family Poeciliidae; genus Brachyrhaphis; species Brachyrhaphis roseni. The sequence continues at coordinate 20,108 of CAEFZY010037605.1, forward strand.
TGTGAGCCAAAAAAAGAAGGAGCCAAATACAGGATGAGAAGGAATGAAGTGGGGAATATATTGATACATACAAGTAAGTAATTAATAATTAATGACTGGCACACATGCAAAAAAAAATGTCTTGGACTATTTGCACTTTCCAAAATGCATGATGGTGTAACTCATTGAGTACAAATATTGCATTAGTGATAGTTCTTGAGCTTGATCTCTACTCAGTCTGCTATTTTTCTTATGCTTCTATCTTGACCAAAAGAGGTCTACATTTAAGTGTCTAATTGTGTAAAACAAATGTGAGGAAACTTCATATTCAGACTACACATATACCTGTCTTAGCTTCAATGTTTATGAACCATGTAGACATTTTTTGTAGAAATACATCCAGCAAAATTGCTCAACATCCTTTGACACGTCATTAAAATAAATTTTTTTTCAAAGTAGCAAAATCCTACTAAAGACTAAATGCGGAAAATAACAATAATGATATTAAAAAGTCTGGTTGATTTCTCATTGAACCCAAATACACATTTTGAAACCAGCAAATTTAACAAGAAGAAAAACAATAATCTATACAGTTTGGGTGGAATGACTTGGATACAAATCAGATGTAATCAATACTGATGACAGACGTCAGAAGAACAGCATAAAATACCAATTAAGCAGTTTATGTAATATTAAGAACGAAAACTATCAAGACCAAGTATATATCACAACACAAAAATCAATAAAACACTCCAGAAAGAGTGCAGTCATTCGGGAGATGTGGTGTGCACCTGATTTTGAACAAAGCTCATTCAGAGAGCGTTTCAATGAATCATAATGAGGTTGATTGAAGGGAAAGCTAATGGCAGAGGCACATAAAACACAATAGATGGTGTAAATGGGATTCAGCGTCCTCCATATTCACAAACACACACTCAAACGTGTCTGTCGCAGTCACTGCAGGATACTGCAGTACAGCTGGGCGGGGTAGGATTTTGGATTTAATTGTTTTATGGGAGAGTGACACGGCATGATAAAAACCATTCTCTCTCACACACACACACACACACCCCCGCACAACCCCACACTGCACCCCCTCTAGCGTGGTACTGAGTGTGACAGTCTATTACAGAGACTGGGAAGGGCCCTGAGGTACACATATGGGAAGGAGATAACACATAGCCGTGGCAGTGGAGGGCTGTTCATGCTGCCGGCAAGTTCACATGTGTGATGACGGGCGTGTGTGCACTCAGAGGTGTTAATCCTGTGTTAATCAATGACTGTTGTGCTGATGCTGATGCTGGCAGCAGTGCAGATTCTGTTTCTCTCTCTCCTGGTATCTCTGCAGCTTGCTCTCTCTGTGCTTTGCTCTCTGTAAATAGGATGAGGGGGGAAAAAAAGGAGTAGGAGTGAGCAAGGTGAAACTCAGACATGGAATTAAGGATGTGTTATTACTACTGGGACAAGATTCAGAGGCTGCACGCCATCACCAGCCTGCACTCGCTTGCTGGCCTCAGATTAAAAGGAATCTGTTACTGCTACTTAAATATTTTCACTCTGACTTTTATTTAATTTATTAATGAAATTTGGTTTCTGCATTTTAGCCCTGTGAAGCATTGCAAATGATGCTAGGAAGAAAGAAATTTGTGGTTAGTACTAAAGTAAAAGCACGTCTCATATTTAGATTTGTCATCGTGTTTAGGTTCAAAATCAGTATCACTGAATAAAATGCAGTTAAATTGTTTTAATTTTCAGAAGACATGTATGGGTAAATGATTAAATAATTGAAAACAATGTTCTGGAAAGAAAGATCTGAGGGGATTTGTATATTCTTCATTGACACTGTAAAATTATAAAAATGTTCTTGGAGCTCGAAGTGAAAGTACAAAGACTAAGCCAAGTAACTTTGATGTTCAAGGCCTTGTGAGGCAATGAATCCTTCATCAATGACTCACTGAACCACTTGGACTAGGATTGACTTTGGAAAACTTTAAAAAAACGTTTGACTCTGTGACGTTATATTCAGAAATGCCACTCTACTACATTAACCACAGCCTTTAGAAGGTCATCCTTTTGTTCTTTGACGTACGTTTGTCTGTATGTGTGATCAACTGAAGATTCTGACATGGATTGGGATGTAAATTAACCCACCAAATTAACGCCCCTGTTAAACCTCATAAGGCAGTCATAAACTCATAACCACTATGACATTTGTTTCAGACCAATGAGAAAAAGGAAGCACCTTTGCTTCCCAGATTTGCTGCTGGGAAATCTGGAAACATTTCCCAGATTTCCCAGTCTAATATTAGTGAAAGTTTAATATTAGTGGAAGTCTAATAGAGAGACTTCCACCTCTCTATTAGACCTCTATTAGATTAGAGGTGGAAGTCTTTGCCAGTACTTGATGTGATTTGATTATGAATCAGAAAGGTTTGATGCTAATCTATTAATGACATAACATTTTGCTAACTCCCCACCGCTAGTTCCCCTCTGTGCACCACTATTATTGAAAAGTTCAAGATGTTTTCATTTAACAAAGCAGGAGGATAAGGCTATCACAGTTTGTTCATACGTTACAGTATATGTATGTTTTTCTGGGTTAATGATTTGAATTTTTCTATTGAAACATGATAGGTTCAGCTGATTTGGTTACTAGTTTTCAGAGTCACCATAAACTCTGTGAACTTAGATGATATGATCAGAAAGGTTTGTTGACTCACTGACTCAGATGATGAAGTTCTGACTTTATTCACTCTTTTTATGAGATGCAAACATCTGGATTACTTGCATCTTAGGAATCACGAAAATCTTGATTTGATTGCCGTCAAAAAATCTATTTATTATTTATTTTCAGTTCCTTTTTTTTCCTAAGTTGAGAGTTTACAGTTATGTGTCCACCATAAACTGTCTTTGCTTGTTCACTCCTTTTTTCAATATTTGTATCTCAACCCATCAGAGAATCTATTTGATCAGTCTGACTTTTTTCGGTTTAGAATTGCTGTCATTAAGAAGAGAAAGTGAAGAGGCCCTTTCAAACTGTAAATGGAAATTAATTATGGACAAACAAGATGTCTTTAAAGATAACAGCTTCATGCATGTCTGGAGGAGGCTGATTGGAACTACTAGATTCTGACTATACACTAAAAAGACATGGTTTAACAACAGGAAATTCTTGCATATGTTTCAAAGGAGTTCCTCTTTGTAACTAAACATGCAGAATACAAGCAACTTAATGACAATCAGTAGCGGCTCGATGTTACATTTTTAACCAATCTTACAAACATGATGAATGAGCTTAATTTAGAGCTGCAAAGAAAAGATCAGATGGTGCTCAACATGATCAGTTAAATGAAAAATGAAACTTTAGCTGCAAAGACAAGATCTCAAAAACGTCACTGGTTTCGTGTCACAAGGCAAAGAAATCAGGGGGAAATTGTTTGCATAACTTGACAGTCAGAAGTCTAGAATAGACTGAAATGGCGAGTCAAACTTGGACAATCTCTGCTTTGCTAAATTCAATTGGTGCATTCATTGCCAAACATCTCTGCAGCAATCCACTGATTAGGCCTGTATGGTAGAGTAAGCAGCTCCCATAGCAAACCATGGCAAAACTGACCATAGTTTGCTAAAAGGCAACTGAAGGACTCTTTGAGTTTATTACTTAAGCATCAGCCAATCAAGAGATTTTTCTTTTTCTGGCAGATTTGTAGTTGAAATTTTACTCATCTTTTAATTATTTATTATTACAGAAAACTATTGAGGTTTTTCGACTGCTTTTTCAAAATCTGTGAAAAATATTTTCTTAAAAATTTCACACAAAAGGACAAGCTAAACAACACACCCCTAAGCTTATTATAACATAATATGGCCGTAATGAGTCTTGATCAACATTCTGCTAACATCCTGCAGCTCTAATGCATCCAGCCCAACCCACCTTTTGTTGCAGCTGATCAATTACAGAGCCATTACAGAGAATGTGCTCCACAGCTCCCAGCAGCTCAGAGCTTATACAGTGCAGGCCTCTTGCTGGTCTCACACCAAATGAACTTAGAGAACAATCTAAGGATCAATCCCATCACTTAGCCAATTAGACAATGGGGAGACAGATGCCCATTACCGTAAGAACCAGTCAATAGTCGGAGCCAGAGGCAGAGGCGGGCTGTCTGGTCCTGGGAGGGGGATGGAGGGTTTGTCTACAACTAATGGAGGAGAAAAGGGGAGGAGCCAAGTAGGCGTTTTGATGGACGGCTCAGACAGGCAGCTATTGGCATCTATTGTTGACACCGAGGGCTGAGATGTTATAAACATGACAGAGAGAGGTTTGTAGGGTTGGACAGACAGACTGTGGAATCAATGACAGAGCAGCCACTAGTTGATTATCTTCACATTACTTTGACAGGTCTCCTTTCACACTTTGGACAGTTTAAGTGGCTGGTTCAGAATAGATCAAAAAGTTGGCCAAGAATATATTTTCTTTCATAGCCTTTAATCATTAAGACGCTTTTGTTTCACAAAGTTTCTGTCATGGCGAATATCATGACTGTTTATTAGTGCGCTCATTACTCTGAAACACTGATTCTGAAACAAAGGGCCCAGAAAGAGTCATTCATAAACAATCTTCATAAACGACAATAAATGTTCCATAAAACTGCCAACTTATGAGCAAAATGTCTAATTACATCCATGAAATGGTTGATAATGACTGTTATCATATTTCTGGCTAAGTGTGGAGGGTGTTTGTATTAAATAGTCTTTTTTTTTTTATTATGAAGAAAAGAAACAGTTTGGAGACACTCCACAGATCATTGATCAAGCTGGGCCACCAATTATTCAGTTTGTTTTTTTGTTCATTACTTCAATAACATGGCTACATAACGGATCAAATGTAACATGAGGGGCAAATGTTATGAAAGGTAGTTCATCTCTTATTTGCAAAGGGATATAGCTAAGAATATATTGTGATTTATCCATATGGAATCAGTTAAGGACAAATCAAAGCCATTTACAAGCCATGTACTGTTAATTTTTTCAAAAAAATAATAAAATAATAAAAAATAATAATAATTTAGTCAAAGTTCAAGTAATAATAATAATAATAATAATAAAAATAATAGTAATAATAATAATAGTAGTACTACTACTAATAATGATTACTATTATTATAATAAGTCAGATTAAAATCCTTTAATTGTTTTAGTGGATACCTTCCACTAAAATAATGAAAAACAAATAAATGAATGTGAGAAAATAGTAGATACTGTTTATTTCCCATCAGCCTAAATCTATAGCACTGTAACTTCAGATGCTGCCACATTATTGTTTGTTTTTTTATTTTCTTGGATGATGTATTTTTTTGACTTAACACCTATTCACAGTGAACCATTTCGTAAAATTCTGCTACTTGATTTCATTTGCGTGGCGTCTTGCATTTGAGTTGAAAACCCTTTTTACCAAGAGAATAAAACATTTGAACATGTTTTTGTTTTTCCCCTTCAAAGGTAATGTCAGAAACATTATTAAAGAATTACCTTTATACAACTAAAAATTTTATTTTTTTTCTTCTTTGATTTTGAAATCTACTCACAGGGTGAAGAATTATTGTTGCCTTTTCTATGTTTAGAATGAAAATAACATTTTTATTGTAATTTCACAGCTTACACAAATCCCCCCCAAAATATTAAATTATATAAATGTCAATTTGGTTCTTGGTTAAAGATCTTGACAGGGAATGAAAAGAAACATAAAGACCTTCTTGAGCAGATGTTTTGCAAGAAAGTCAATCAAACTAATTTTTATGGTTTAATAAAAAGCTTTTTATGAGGACAGTCCCATTTTTAAGCTCTTCAATTTCAATTTAGGTGAGGCAGAAGGAAAACAATATAAAAATGTATAAAAATGGTTTCATAAATGAACAGCTTTGTATAAAACCTTCCTATAGAGAGTCACAGCTTACCAGGGGACATAAAATTTAAACATTATGTCAACCAGAGAAATGTGCTTAATACTTTATACTAAACTAAATGCAAATTGGTAGGCAAACTAGTGTTAAGTGCCTTGCCCAAGGGTGCAATGAGATGTGGAGGTGGAAAAAGCTGGAATTAAATCGATAATTTTTTTGATTTCTGGACTATTACCTTTCCAATGAGCCACAAACCCTCTCTTCCACCCAAGGAAAGTCAAACGATTCAGAAAACAATCTAAACAGTTAAAGAGAAAGATCTGCAAACACCAAGGAGTCAGACAGGAAGCATCTCATCATGGGTACAAGCAAAGAGCTCTCTCGAGAACCTTGTTTTTACAAAACATATCGATAGCGTTGGTTAAAAACCTATTTCTAAACTTCTCGATAGTCCAGAAAGGACAGGAACATTATATCACAAGCTAACAATTCATGAGTGGGTGCTGCTTTTCAAGTATTTTGACAGAGAGGTCAAAACAGTAGCCTGAAGACTTGTCCAAAACCCAGGGACCATTTACATGGAACTTTAGAACATTCTGAAATTTACAAGTTTGCAAGAGCAATAACCACAATGGAGTCCATGAACTCTCATTGCACAAATCTCCTCCACAGAAGAAAAATAAAATGAAAAGACTTTCTTCTGAGTGAGCTGCTTTACTTTTGGAAGACAATAGCAACCTGGTCAGATGAAAGCAGAGTTAAATTCTTTAGAAGTTAATTTACACTCCATGATTTAAGGAAGTATTATAACGTAAACCAACACTGAAAGAAACCTAAAAGAAAAGTTCCAGATAAAGAAACTGAAGGCCCATTCTATCAACTGACATGAATTCAGTAAAAAGTAAAGTGTGTGGAAGAATGATTTCAAATCACATTCGAGCAATGCATGGAGACAGTTTCTTTACACAGGACACAGTGTATAAATGTGATTTACGTTTTTTATGTCCACTGACAAAACCTACACACAAAAAAAAAATAATTATCCTTGAAAGGGATTTTTTGTAAATTTTTTTATATTGCATTTTGATTTTTTTTTTTGAAGGGGTTATCTTTATAATTGAACTTGAGACACTATTCTGCTCTGGGTCAAATTGACCCGCTGATTAAAATCAAGACAAATGAGTCATGAAGATGATCCTCCAGCTGGCTTTCCAGTGTAAACCTGCATGTTCAAAACATAGCTGGTTTTTGCATCACATGCTGCCTAGATTTTTATGCCTTATTTAGGTGGTTTGGAAGGTTATATATTGCCTAAATGAGCAACGACCTCTGAATGCCACAAGTCTTTTATCTACTGTGACATTAGGGCCTGGTTTATAGAACA
>CAEFZY010037608.1:0-11445 GCA_903066815.1 Brachyrhaphis roseni
AGGACTAAGGCCTCCAAACGTGGGGCGTGCTAACCCCTGCGCCACCACAGCGGTATAGTTTTTAAAGATATTGATTTGAATAGAATGACTTCTCTGCATTTTAATTTGTGTTTGCTTGTCATTCCACACCAAAAGTTACACATAGATTTTAGACATGTTTGTTTTTCTCTAATTCAAAACAAAATCATCTTCCAACATGCATTTTTGCTATAGACATATTTACATTTTTTCAGGTGCAATTCTTAACTTAACTTTAAGTTTTTATGATTCTTCCAATGAAGTCATTTTTTAAGTAGCTCTTGCTGCTAACTGTTTGTCAAATTATATATTGGAGCTGAAACTGATTTATTATTATGAAGAAATAAAAAGAAAAGAACCCAAAATAATCAATCTAAGATTAAAAATGTCTATTTTGACTAAACAAACGTTTAGTTTCTTTTGTAAAAAGTATGTCTTGCAATGAAACATTAAGGAAAAATAAATTATCTGTTATTTTTAAGTCTGCTTTTTCTTTTTTGAGGAATGCTTTTTAGACAGACGTTCCAGTCCTGGTGTCAAACTATAGGAGACGTGTGATTGGTGGGCCAAAAATGGACAACCAAATTCAAACCAGGGATCCGGAGGTTGTACGGTTATTCTAAACCCCACATTCATCCCGGTCGTGTTTTTCTGATGTGCATATAAACAGAACTCTGTATATTTCAATTTGACCCGAGGAATTTTTCCCACCAGCTTAAAAATGGACACTGGCACGAAAATCCCACATTCCTGATTTCATAAGAATGAAATGTTTCTGTGACCAAAAGAAAAGCCTTTTGACTTCCTCTTCAGGTTCTAGATTTGTCTTTATAAATAATATTTTTTTCTCAAACACTGAGAGACTTTTTTTTTTTTTGCCTTTGGCAGTTGGGGCTGCTTTGGTTCTTCCCATCCAATAAGCTGAGGAGGTGGCTAAGCAGATGTCACATGTGTACTTGAGAAAAGCCTCGACATGACTTACTAAGATTTTTTTTTTTTTCCAGTAACTGCATCCAGTCAAGTGCTTCCCTCTCTTTGTTAGGCTTCGCCATGGAAACTGATTAAACATCTCAAACCTGACTTCTCTTGTTTGATTTCAAATGCTCTGAAATCAGAGAGCGGGAGTGCGGAGCCATGCAGGAAGTTCACATGAAAGTTTGAAGAGAAAAGCAACAAGGAAGATTCCTTGATAAACACTCCCATTCATTCAGTTCTAAGCATGTGTGTGTTTATGCAGGCAGTGTTGGGTTATGTTTAGGTTCACTGGCTGTTCAGGATCTCCCCCCATCCTTCCCCATCTCTGTTTATAAACTGTTTGCTGTATTGCCTTGTGCAGAATATTGGAGGGCGTCTTGGACTGTCTGAGGCGATTCCTGCTGACCCGGGTTTTACTGCTTACACTCCGCACATCGTCAGCCAGGCCAGCAGAGACAGAGGGCTTATCCCAAATCCGGTTTGACACTCTGAAGAATTTCCAAATAAATTACAATAAACTTCCTTGACAGCAGATATCACCAAGAAAAAATTTGTAATAAATTCTAAGTGGAAATAATTAAATTCATGGACATATCTTAGGCAAATATTTCTCAAATTAAGCAGTAAGAAAAAGCGTGGAATGACAAGCAAACATTAATTAAAATGTCTCAGAAAAGTAGAGGAGTCATTCTATTCCAATCAATCTTCCAACTATATCGCATAACTCAAAAATATGGATGTCAGAATGAAATGTTTGCTTTATAAAATTCATCATTCTCAACATTCTTTGAGTAGCTAAGATAACAGGTGGAATCAAAAGCAGGACAACCTTGGAAGAAAAGAATATGCAAAATTACGACTACAACCCCCCAAGCATTAAGAAGCAACATAAAGTCAAGCAGAGCTAAATCCAAATGTAAATCTGATGCAGGATTTAAAATGTGTTGTTCCTAAAGTATTATCGTCCAATGTGGATAAGTTTGAGATATTTCATAAAGACAAATTAGCTAAAGTTCAGACTTGAGATGTACAGAATTACTAGGAAAAAAACACCAAAAGACTTGAAGCTGTGAATGCAGCGAAAATCTTGACCCAGAGTGATAATGTAAATCCATGCCATACAATTCACTTTTTATCAGATATTCTCAACTCCGATGTATCATGATCCTTCCCCTTCACAATTAAGTTTTATTTTGTGTTAAAACATAGCATAAAATTGTAATACTCGCTGGGGTCGTAGCTTAACACTTTTGCAAGACACTGTACATTTGATGCAGAAGTAAAAGAAGAAACTGTCATGATATGAGTTAGAGGTGTTGAGGCAGAATGCAGTTGACCCAGGTTGAAATGAATGATGGTGGTTTAATAATGAAAATAAGCGCAAACAATAAAAAGTCTAGGCAGCACAGCTGAGCGGAAAGGCGAAGGCTCAACACTGGTAGCAACTGGCAAACTAATAGACATCTAGGAACAGACTAGATGGGGCAGCCAAATAGCAAAACAGATTAAACAGACTGGTATGACAAGGACCCGACACAGAAACACAGGTGGCATTAAATACACAGATGTGTCACGGAACGAGACACACCTGAGGTCAACAGGAGGATACAGAAAAACTCAAATCAACACAGAGAAAACCAAATCCTTTCAGAAACTGTCGTTACCGACTCCAAATAGTAACACATTTACTGAAAGAATTGGTATAACTTATAAAAATGGCACAGATGACATATTTTACAATATTTAAGTTACCTGAAATGACATTAGGCTAAAAGGCAAGCAAAATACGAGTAGAGTCTCCATGGATGCCCAAAAATAAGCTTAATCTGTTAACGACTTGTAAGCCTTAATGTAATTGTTGGTTATTATTGCAGCAACAAGTATCTGAAAATTCAAAATCATATTCAAGTTCAGACAAATCAGCCGTTCTGGCAGCAGCTTGCTGAAACACTCCCTTTGGTGTGAATCATGTTTTTTTAAGATAACTTCACTTGCTCATCCCTGAGGTGGTCTGCATAATGTAAACTTCCTCATCTGAACGCAGTCTGTGTACAGAGCTGCTGCACGGAATATATTACTGATCCTTCTGCTTGACTGAACCAAATCGTTTTTTGTTGTCGTTTGTTTCATGGTGACGTTGAACAGCTTGTAAAACTTTTAGTTCTTTTTTTTACTAAAGCATACAGAATGTAAATACTTGCAATGATAGTACTTACGTTCCAGTGAAGGGTAAAGTTGAGCATTAGCTTTGCTCAAGTAATTAGTCGGAAAGTGTGAAACTGCCATTTCCTTTTGGCAGGGACAAACCCTCTGATAACAGTGGAGTGACATTTTGGCATACAAACGAGACCGTTTCTTCTTCAGCGAGCTGACAGAGCAATGTGCTCCGCCCCCATCCCACCGTCCCCTCCGGCTCTGTTAAAGTGTTTACATGCGTGTTTCTTTCGGGAGTGCTGGCATGCACACAAATATATTTTCGTATCCTCTCCCACATAAACTAGACCTCATGTGCTGAACCTGGTAATGGAAAACCTGAGAGCGATGCTACCGTACAACAACACACAAATGTGTTTACTTGCAGGTTGCTTGCGTAACTTGACGGTCAAAGTGTTTTTTTGTTTATGTTTGTAGTAATAGTCGCGTTAGCTCTAGAGACATATTTTATGATCTTCTAATTTGCCAGTGAGATGATTAGAAAAGTCACTTTGCCTACTTGTTGAAAAGGAATAACGAAAGGGCTGCAAGGCCTCTTGAAGTAGTTTTCTGATTTTTGTTTTCTTTCAGACTGAGTGAAGCATTATGGGAAAAATGAGACAGACACACACACATAACTGTTGACACACAATCAGCATGTTCTAATAATTTGGAGTCATCATGAATGTTGGTGTTTACTAATCCATCAATGGTACTGTTTATGGGAGGAGCTTAGCGAATGGTCTCACAATTAAGTCAAAAAATGTATTTTATCATCAACATGGATGAGGTCCTCCTCCACCGACAATTTCTAAGTAAATGTGACTTATACAACATATGTATTATTTTTCTCATCATGACGTGTTTTTTGACTGATGCCACTCATAGTCCAGAGTAACTTACAGTCCAGAAAATACAATAAGTGGTGAGAAAATTTTCTAAATGTGGGAAAATTAAAGTTTCTTGAGGAAAACAAAGAAACAAACAAAAGAAAAACACCTGAGTCTTGGTCAAAAACCCCATCTCCATTTGGGGTACAGTAAAGGTCGTCGGATGGTACGACCAGAACTTTTACATTTTGCGGTTTTACGTCTTCCCACCAATCATTTTTAAAGTATGTGTTTGTTTAAAGCAGAAGGACTGGAGAATCACAAAGTCTATTGAGATTATATGATGAGGCCTGAGCAAAAAATGTCTCTGATCTCTTTTAAAAAAATGTACAAGATGTTGTTTCTGTCCAGATGTGTTTATACTGAAAATGTATTAAGTTGTAAATGTTTACAGCAGATTAATCTCTCCAGAAATAGCTTAGACTTGGAAGGCTTGATGAGCAATGAATCCATTATGTTTGGAGACTCAGTTTTTTGATTACAGACGCAATACCTCTAGAGATTTAATCTCAGCGGATATGTCTCATGGAAGATTAAACAAATTCATGTTTTCACCTACGTCCATCACTAATAGGCAGTCATTGATACATACTGTTGCTTTAGTTTAAGTCATTCTTGCATACGTCATATGTCTAAGATGTCAAAAATCTGACAGTAATTTATTTTTTCAATTTTAAAAGAGAGAGAGGGAACAAAAATGTATTTTAATTTAGAGAAACAGACCAGACAAGCAGATTAAAGCAACAGTGATGACAGCTTTAAGCTAATTTTCACATGATGGATGACAGTTCTTCCTGCCAAATGTTAGCAGTCACAGAATAAATATGTCTGGATGATTTTTCTTAAATGTTTATTAGTCATGTCAGGCAGCTGGTTGTCAGTAAAATTCTTGATCAAATTTGTCAGAAAAGAAGGAGGGATCACATATTGAGTGTGGCGAAAAACAATACATCTACCTACTAAAATATCAAAACTCTCCCCTCCAGACTTGGTCTGGAATAATAATTCTACATTTCTTTGCTGTTCCACTGTATTAATTTCCATTTTTTAGAAGAACTTGTAAAGCCAAGCTGATGGATGACAGACTTCTCTTGTTAGCTTCAAAAACATAAGTTAAAGTTACTTGTCTTGTCCAATTTATTTCAGGTTTTACAAAAGCTCTACTTAAGGTAACATTGGAGAGTATTTTTTTTCTAATCTTTTCTCTGGAAGCTTTCCTCCCATATAAAGAGAACAAGGAAAGACGAGCACCAAAACATGCTAACATTGATACTGACTTTCTGATTATGTTTGAGGTCTGTTTTGGGCAATTCTTTGTTTTGTCACATTTAGAAGTTTTGCAAACAGAAAGTTTGATGTCTTTTAATCAATAAAAATGTTAAATATTAAACTGTGAATGTTACCACATATAATATTTACAGTTTGGCCCTGTGAGTAATGTCTAACCCATTTTTTTTTATTATTATAATTTTAATTTTTTTACTCTCTAACACTGGAACTTGGACTGTGAAGTTCACTAGAACTTCTTTAACTAGTCTAAGTCATGCTGAATATGTTTCTATTTGTAAGCACCATGCAATTTCTGAAAAAAAAACTTGCTTCTTTTATGACAAGAGGCAAGTTTGTCATAAAATATTATTAGTAACAATATTTTTGCCATTTTTACAACATATAATATATGCTGTCATATACAATATGATACATCAGACGATGCACAATAAGTGAATATAGAATAGAAGTGAAATGAGATGCATTTTTATGATATATTATACGCTATGATGTACAGCACACTGTGAAATATGTGAAACATGAATGGAATACAGGATGTTATATTTACAATGTACAATATGTCATAGAATATTTGATATAATATGCAATATAGCAAACAATTTGATTTATGATACTGTATGGAATACTGGGGTATAATATAGCAGATGTATATACAATAGATTGTGCTTTCTTCCTTTTTTGGTTTTATTACTTTACCTATCAAAAACAAATCTTTTGACATGCAAATCAGAGGGAAAACCAATGTCAGGCATAAACAGGTGAGTCACAGAGAGACCAGGGCAGAAAGAGAAAATGAGAGGAAGAGAGAAAGAGAGAAAGAGACTGCCCTATCTGTTTGACAGAGCTTTGATCTCTTCAATGGGCAGACGGCCACGTGGGACGTGTCTCTACGGGCAACAGGACAAGAGGAGGCTGATAAGGCCGCCAGTTCAGACAAAACACAATCCACTCTGGCCTCTTTTCTGCACAGCACTTTCTGCGCTTAAGGGAAGGGAAAATTAAAAAAAGCCAAGAAAAGTTTAACTGCGCAAGTAAAAAATGATTCCAGGTGGCTTATTTGGCGCCGCTAAATGCAATGTTTTCCAACAGCATGCATTATTTGGTAAATGGTTGTGTAACTGACAATAAAATTGCCTTAATGGCTCGGCGTAAATTTTGAGGAGGAAAAAAAAAACAGACAGACAAGACATCCAAAGAGCATCGAGTAAATCAGTGGTTTCCCCCATGAGGAAGTCACACACTACAAAGGCCTTTTATTCTGTTAATTTTTCACTTGGATTCCCCGCCTGGACCCTCCTTTTCTTTTTCTCCGTCTTTGAACTCTCCGCCTATTTCCTGACCTCTTTGCTGCTATGTGTCATGTGTGTCATGATCAGTCTCTTCATGTCTTGGGCGTCTGGGTTTTCTTTGATATTCTGCAGGATTAGCTCAGAGCTGTTTCTCTGCTCTGTGTCGGGGTGTGTGTGTGTGTGTGTGTGTGTCTGATATAATGCCCTTTCCGTTTAATCTAATCACCAGCCATGCCTGAAAACACACATTATGATTAAACAAGCAAAGAGTTAGAGCTTAAATAGTTGGTCCACTCTATTTATTTAATGGTGGATTTCGAGTTTCAGCCACTGTCACAAGTAGAACTGGAGAGTTTAAATACAGAGCACTAATATTATCTAGTTGAGATGCTGATAAACTATTCACTTGACTGACAGTCAAGTCGATTTCTAATTTTCTTCCATTGAGCAACCGGAGCTCCTTGATTTCTCTGAAACTGATGTGGATGCACAGTTTTCTCGGATTTCCGAAGGTCTTACTGTTGCTCTCAAACAGATAAGCAGTATCTAGAAGTAATGGAAATAAAAGGAATTGAAGAAAATGAAGGAACGCTTGGTATTTTTCATGAATGTAACTGATAACGTTGGAACTAAATGGAAATGTTTGTTCATTTTCTGAAATTAAAGGTCTTAAAGCATGAGGCCAGGTTGGTTCATTGGGAAGTTGCAAGTTATGTGTAAACAAAACAACATTAATCATTTGTATCTTGGAGGTGTTTCACACCTAAATAGTTTATAGACAGAATTTCACTGAACAAACTTCAACAATTTTCTACTAGAAATAATGAGCATTTGGACAGACAGTTGTGTGAAATAGCTGCCAGTGCCCAAAAATCCTCCAAGAAAACTTTTGAGGGAAAATTTCCATTAAGAAATTTATTTCAAGTGTGTGTTTCATAGGGGTGCAAAGAGTAGTGCTACAAGATCTGATGATATTTAACTGCAACAATGTCTTGTGTAAGTGAAGTCTGGCTTGTGAAGCTCTAACTAGCTGCTGGGGGGATCTGAGCAAAATGTGAATAAATGTGTTTTTTTTTAAAGGTGCTATTTTTGGGGGAATTTTGGATGCAATAAGCTAATATTACAGCTCAAACAGTAAAAAATATATTTATAAAAAAATAGCAACCTTCTAGAGGTAAGGTGCATTTCTGATGTTTCCTTATATTAAATATAGAGACCAATTCAACGAAATGGAATATTTTTGAAAAATGTTTTCATTTCACCCGGGAAAAACATTATTTGTGTATATTGAACAATGTCTGATGTTTTCAGACTATTTATGTTAATTATGATTTTCTGCTCTCATCAAATGAAAATGCAACATTTGAGATCTGCATATTATTTCAGATCAAGTAAAAGCTTCATATTTAATGCAGAAATGTCAATGTCAAATTTATTTATATAGCACTTTAAAAACAGGTGTAAAACTGCACCAAAGTGCTGTACAAGAAAGACAATAACACTAATTGATAAAACAGAGTATCAGACACTACTTCAAATAAAAGCAAAAGAATAAAAAAGAGTTTTAAGAAGCGATTTAAAATGATCCAGGCTGTGGGCAGATTTAATTTGGAAAGGTAAATTGTTCCATAGAATTGGAGCAACAACAGAAAAAGCCCGATCTCCTTTCCTCTTAAGTTGGGTCTGAGGAACTGTCAGTAATAGTTGATTATTTGAACGTAGGATTCTGGACACAGACTGAAATTTTAAAAGGTCCCCAAGATAAGGAGGAGCTAATCCATTTAAATCTTTATAAGTTAATAAAAGAATCTTAAAATCTATTCCAGAAGCAGCCAGAAGTAGGAGTTTAAAGGAACTTATGCTTAAAACTTTCTTTTCATTTGTTATTGCATATTATATTAAGATATTAATCGCTGAAATTGACAATTATCCGAGTCTGTTTTGCACTCTGTTTTATTGCTCATTAGATAATCTGACGAGACCCCAGCCTGCTCATCACTATCATCGAGCTGACCGCTGTCCTCCTCGCCAATGCCGTTTGATCCTCACCAGGTTTTTATGCCTTTGAAATGTTGTTCCATGCTCTGGAAAATATTATTTTGTTTTCCATAAAAGAAAATTCCCCCAGAAAAGGGAATAACAGTGTGGGACATTACAAAGAGCGGTTAATGGGCCACATGTTAAAGCTCATGGGAAACATATTGCCAGCGCGACAGGAGGCTTTCCTCACATTGATGGAGAGGGCCACGAGAGGAGGAGGGGAGGAAGGGTAGAGCATGGTTCACTGGTTCCCAAACTCCTGTGGAGCTTCAGTGGCCTTCACTGCCACCCTGAGCCTCTTCTCGCTCCTCCTGTCCTGCCTCTTTCTTCCCCTTCACTGCCCTCCACCGCCACTCTCAAGCTTTTTGCTTTTCTTTTGTCCTCTCCCTTGCTAAACCCCCTTACCTACCGGCCTTTAACACCTCCTTCAAGCTTCTCTGCGTTTGTTTAATTGTCTTCTTCTATCCTCTGTCTTCTTCTTGCATCTTTTCCCATGACATTAAATAACTAAGTGCAATCTTCCTGTATTCCCTCACATAACCCCCATCGTTTTCTGCTTACATCTCTGAATTTTACTGTCCGCAGTAAATTACATTAGATCTGAGACCAAAGACTAAAGGTCAATATTGACTTTGCGCAAGTTCGGAGGCAGACCCAGAGAGAGGGAGTGTTTGTCAGCGTGCTACCCGAGGCTTTCTGCTTGCTTTTTCGTTTGGGTGCCTTTCGCTTTTTACATTATTGAGTCTGGCGTGTGCTCAAAGTCAATATAGTTAGAGATTGCCTCCCTTCAGAAGAAGCTTTTAGTTGCAATTTGCACAAAAAAGGGGGGGGGACAGGGTTCAGGAATTTTGGAGACCACCAGTAAGTCAGGAGAATATTAAGATGATTAAATGCATGAATCTGCATGAGCATAAATAAAAAATTATCTCAGTGCTGTTTCATTTGCAAGGTTTTTTTTATTATTATTCTTTCAGACTGAAAAACAAGCTAGACACAAGCCAGCGATGAAAGCAGCATAATTTTAATTCCCAGTATGTTCCAGTAAGCTGATGGAGGAGGAGAGCTACGGCCCCTGAGAGGAAACTAATCAAGAAATCGGTCTCATGGGGGCCCTTGTGCAAATCCAAATCTCACACAAACACTGGCCATACAGTCTTCAAGCCTGTTGTCTCCCGACATTGCATGCATGTTTTAACATGCAGCCTTCCTCTAGGTGACAAAAAAGGGCAGACTTGTGTGTCAACAACTCTTCCAACCCTACCTGGCCCCAGCAAGCCCACTTTAGAGGTGCAGGCAAGCACAACCACGCAACCACAGACCCTTTGCAAGACTGTTTTTCTTAAAGTTTTTCTTCATTCTTGTCCTTCCTTGTCCACTTGCACTCATTGTTCTGATGGACAAGTGAAGGATTTAGTTAAGAAAATAGTAATTTATAAAAGTCTCCAGCATAGCAAATGTGGTTTGTACAGCACTTTTGATTTATTACTTCACTTTATTTCTTTAGAGATAATTATTTTAAAAAAATATATATATTATTTTAATTCCCCTTTCATAATATTTCAGCTTCTAAACTTAAGAAAACAAAAAGCTAAGTACATCAAACTGCCTTTAGGGAATTTTCATTCTCAAACTCAATTTAAAGGAAGTCTACCAGTCTGAGAGGCGGCAGGCTGATCACTCTGAGTCCCACGGAGTAGGTCTGATTCTCATGATTCATTTCAAATAATAAACTTTTTTTAAGGACATCATGCTTCTCCTAAAAGCGGCCTACGACATTGTGTGTTATGTAATGCAATGCCTTCCCTTCCCGCTGTAGAAGCTTACATGGTTGTCCCGCGGGAGGAAACCAAAGTTGCAAGATGCAGCTCACTTATATCAGTTCACAGAGGATAAACTGGTAAGTACTGGCAATGGGAAAGGATGCAGTCTCTTTGCACCAATGACCAGACTAGCGCTTAAAACTCTGGTTTGTTGTAAAAATGGTTGCAGTTTTTTCTGGTAGTTGCTACAATTTCAAATATTCTTGAAACATCAAATGGAAACTGATCTAATAAGCTTAGGTTATGCTAATGACACTAATGTTAAAAAATTAGTTCAGTCAACTTTTAGTGTGTATCTTAAGTTATAATGCAGCACCAAAGCCTACTTGAATTGACCTTGACTGTGAGTTGACTTACAGAATTTTCTTAGCTTAACTATTACCTTTAAATAAAACAACTTAATATGCATTCATAGATGTGTGAAAACCCTTCAATATTTCATTACAGCTACATTGTTAAAAAAAGAAAAACACCAACACTTAAGGTGAATAAATGTATTCATCTGGAAAGAGATTCATAATTTTTTGTGTTTTTGTTTCTACAAAATCAGCAAGATTATACTTATTGACAATCCAACAAAATCCAAGAAAATAAACATATATATATATATTTTTTAATCTATTTTATTTGGGTTTTACCATTCTTAGTTTGGCTAAAGTGTCTGAGAACTTTTAATTAACAATTTATGACTCCTTGTCACTTCGGGGCGTTCATTTCATTTACATTAGTCACTCATCAAAGCGGTAAAGACAAGACAACATACCATGTGTTCATGTGTCAGAAGGTAGCATCAGGTGATCAAGGATTATCTGGATAGATTACAAATGGAGAAATAGTCATAAATCCCTCTCTCTCTATCTATCTATCTATCTATCTATCTATCTATCTATCTATCTATCTATCTATCTATCTATCTATCTATCTATCTAT
>CAEFZY010037612.1:0-40575 GCA_903066815.1 Brachyrhaphis roseni
ATGTTATATTCAGTTTAACACCATCCCAGATGTGATTTTCTAAAAGACTTTTAATTGCTGCGTGAACCCAACATTCTTCCTTTTCCCAGGGTGAAGTGATACTGGCTCACAAAAATGCCAGTTTTATAACCTCCTGTTCCTCGCCCTGATATCAGAAGCAGTTCAAAGAGAGTTCACTTAAGTCATTTACACATAGTTATCCTGGTGAGAATATTCAATATACCTTTTAATATAATAGAATGAACTGTATGAAACACTAAAATAATAATTTTCCTCAACAGTCTCCCTGTTTGGTCTTGCGTTTGATTAATGTTTTATGAAATTTTGTGCAGGATCGGGGGTGATCGGTGATTAAAAAATTACAACACGCCGGTCCGCTAGAATAAATGTACGTTTTTATTCCCCACAGATTACGGCACTGTATATGCTTGAACAAATGTGTCGTTTTATTCCCCACAGTATACAGTCAAAGCTCATTCAAAACACAACACGTAATGCATAGCTACTTTCAGTTTAACTCTTACCGTGACACAAGACCGGGAAGCCAATCAGTCTGAAGCAGAGCACCAACCACGCAGCCGGGCATCCGTACGCAACCCTCGGCAGACTTCACTAAACTGAAGGACTTATGCCATTTTTATAACCATTAACAAACACCTCGCATGCGAGAAGGGAATGTGCTCGCAGTGAGCACCGCATTCTCATCGTCGAGTTGCGATACTCTGTTTTCGGCTTCCCCAATCCTGCCGTTGAGGCCGGCAACATCGGATTTCAGAAAGTCCAGACAGTCTTTAATTGTAATCACGTCTGTCTCGATCTGCTGTATTTTGTCTTGAAGATCTCTGTTCATGATACGAATCTCGTTTATAATTGATGAGTCTGTCCCTGCAGCAGCTGGCGTCTCCATGCAGGTAATAGCATTAGCCTAGCATCACTTGGTCAATTTTAGGTCCCGGTGTGCTCTTTAACCTTGAATTTTTCCCTCTATTCATCTGTGCTGCCTAATTTCTACCGTACTCACATGGGTTAAGCCTTCTGATGGAAAATAGAAACGTAAAATTGGTTGATATCAGCTCTAGCTCTTCAGCATGCGTCCTCTCCTCGCTGCATCATCACCGGAAGTCAACTTCTCTCTTTCTTAATTAAAAATTGTGTATGATGTAATATTTATTTTTTATATGAATTTTATTCACCTACCCTTCTTTACTATCACATTGTTAAAAAAAAAGTCCTTTGTCTACATGCCAAACATAGTGCTTCACCTTACTTTTAAGATGAATCTTAGTCTCAAAAATCACAGTTCATTATTCCACAACTTTTGTGTTGCATTGTAAAATGAATTTCTTTAATCAATGGGTTTCTTCCTGGGCTGTTCCATTTGTTCTATTCTTGTCAGATCTGACTAATAGTGTCATGCAACTCATGATTGATATATTTTTATGGCTGTGTGAGAAGCTTAATCTTTAACTTTGGGTAATTGTGTCAAAAAAAATTGTTTTTTGTTGTGCTCAAAAAACCTACTTTGTGTTAATCCCACGACTCACTCTGACTGAGGAAGCACTAAGTAAAATCTCTGTATTTAAATTAATCTTTTTTCATTTTTAAATAATGCTTTCAGTATCCTGTTTTTATTCTCTTCTGCCATGTTTTTGATTTATGGACCTTAGTCTGTTAATAAAGTTTGCTGAAGATTAATGAATAACTTCATCCACTTGCAGAGCACAGTTTTGTGGAATACAATTAATCTATTTTATACTCTTAAAAGGGCCGGCCCAAGGCATAAGCAAAATAAGCAGCCGCTAAGGGCTCTGCTGATTTATTTATTTTTTTTATTATTTATTTATTTTAGTAATTTCTGTCATTATAATATCAAAAACACACAATCTCACTATGAGGTGATTTGTTTTTATAATAATATATTTTTGATAATGTATGTAGAAATCATTATTTTATGGATAAAAAGAAAAAAAAATTGATCTTGGGGCCCCCTGGTGGTCACAGTAGGTACCGCCACTCTTCACCGGTAATGAGCTGCCGTGCAATGAGCACTGCACATCCTAATGTCCAAAGCTCCAGTCAGAAGCTAAATAAGCAAAACAATGTCTCAAAAAAGGACTTATCCAGCTGGGGCTATTTAAGGCTGCAGTTTCACCTGTGAAATGATTATTGATGCCGTGAAAAGAATAAACTGCTGTTCCACCTGACTCTGCCTCAACTCTTCATCCTCGCTGTAAAATCCAGCTGCAAAAGGCCGCCTTGTTACAAGGGTAGCAAAGCTTTGTTTTAATGTGCCTTGGTAATGTAATGTAAAAGATTTGTAAAGCTGCTAATAGAAAATTAGCTTGATAACGACCTGGAACGGTCCAGTTCAACAGCCAAACATTTATGCTAGGGTCTTTGTGTTTGTGTGAAACTGAGTTTAAACTTTAAATGAGTTAATGGTCATGGTTGGATCTGTATATTTCTGATGTATTTTGGCTTCAAAACGCTGTGTTTGATCAGGTTTGATAAGAACAATTAAAACTTCTCAATTATTGATATTGTCTTGCAAAATGTTTTAACATCAGGTTACATAGCTGCTACATCAATGAGCTACTCTATGCTGTAGTTGGGGATTGTTGTTTGCTGCTGAACATAATCATTTTGTGGCCAAAACAAACATTGTTTTTTACATCAACTTCTATGTGAAACTTCTGTTAAAATCATTTGAAGGCTCAGAATAAGTACAGTACTGGTCCACATTCCAGAAGAGAAAGACTCACCTGGTATGAATTACATTTTTAGCTATTGGAGTATCGCATAATATAAATTTATTTAATCAAAGAATGTCATGAATATGTGTGTAGGGCTGCACCGATTGCAGTTTTCTGGCCGATTAAGATTTTGGCCTGTATGATTTTTTTTTTTTTGTCTGAAATGTTGCTAAATAAAACAAGAAAGTCGGTGAGTTGGCAACAGTGGAATGAATATTGTTAATCGCAAACGTGTAGACCTTACCTGGTGAGCAGAATGAGACAGAGGCTGATTTTTAAACCTTTGCTGACAAAGGTAAGATTAGGGGATAAGATGGGCTTCACAGGTAAGTATCTGCCAATCACGATCATCCAAAATTAAGGAAATCGGCACCCAGAAATTAACTGGTCGATAATCAGTTGGCCAATAAATGTATCCTATATTACACATGTACACAAGGTAAACAACACCGCCAGAGATGCAATAACTTTATAGCACGTGTGAATGACCTAATGATCGGACTGCTGATTGCAGCCAGTCCACATGTTAGCAGAACTAGAGGGCCCCAAAACCACATTTTGCTTGGAGGCTTGGGCCAGCCTTGTTTTTAAGGCATGCTCTCTGCAGCTGCAAAGAAATCACTTCTCTTTCCCAGGGATGCATGACCAAAAATTACATCATTCTGCTCCTGCAAGCCTGATTTGGGAGTTTTTGCAGATTCTCTATTTGCAAACATTCCGAGGAGAACTTTTTAGTTTATGTCTGCTGTTCGGCAAATATGAAATTGCTCATAAGTTTGAAGTGTATGTGATTACGACAATGACCAATCCGACAGTGGAAGGGACCAGCTTTTCATTATGATCCGCTGGAAGCTGCTGCGCTACCGTAGTCCTGGTCCGAAAGGAAAAATGGCACAGTTTCATGAAACGAATGCACCAAGACGGACCTCCTTGGAAATGTTCAATTTTCATTTCTTCTGCTAGCATTACTGCTTTTAGTCGAATGGTGACCGTCGAAACGCTTCTCCCACTCGTTCTTTGCTCGATGATCCACTGCTCAAGTCTTTCCTCCAACTCGGGCCACCTCGCCTTATGTCCGCGGAAACTCAGCTGCGTCTTCTTGACCTGTCGGAGCTCGTTTTCCAACTTCCTCCACTTGCGAACCATCAATTCATTAATCTTAAATTCTCTCGCGGCTGCTCGATTTCCATGTTCCTCCGCGTAGCTGATGGCCTTCAGTTTAAACTGTGCTTCATAAGCATGTCTTTTGCCATTTTCAGGGTTGTTAAAACAACGATGTTCTGCATAACACACATACCCGTTCTTTTATATACAATCAACGCCCACACTTCCCCCTTTAACGTTCTCATGGTGTTCTCTACTATGTCCGCCTTACAACAACAACAACACACACAGGGCACACCGCACTGTAGGGCGCCCTGTGTGCCCTGTAGGCGCACCTAAGACTTTTAGGCGCGCCTGATGGTCGTGAAAATACGGTAAGCTGCTTCTGTTCTTCTGTATTCACCCTGAGAACTCAAACATTAGTTTCTTGGGGCCATCACCAGGTTTAACTGGGGTTCTAGTATGAGCCTACAAAAGGAAGTTTACAGCAGTTCATCAAAGTATGACTTGACCTCATCGTTCTGTGAGTAGGCCTGTCGCAATAAACGATAATTCAATTAATCGTACGATAAATTAAAACTATTGACGTCATTTTAATTATCGGCATTATCGTCTCTTCCGACCTTTTTCTCTTTCAGTTGATGACACTAAATGAAAAAAAAGCTCAACTCCGGTGCTCTCCACAGACCCTGCCTTCCTCATTTCCTTAGTGTAATGCCCAGCGCACGTTCTTAAAGCTGTTGGTCCATTTTCAAAACCTGAGAGACACATTAGCCGACAGAAATCCTAGCTAATACGGTTTGATCGTGCCGTGTGGTGTCCAACAATGGGCACAAAATAATGGCTACAAGTCCAGTTAACTAATTTTAAAACCAGGCATTAATCAATTCTTTACTACAATCTACCTGCAATCCATGTGGCTAGTGTCAGTCCTGACTGAATGAAAATCATTATAATCTATTTATGTCACGTTAACGAAGAACAGCTGAAAAGTTACCGGGTTTATCAACTGCGGTGGCAATTTCACTCCAACTCCTTCCCTTGTCATTTCTATATTCTTTGCAAGTTGAATAAACATTAATGTTGTTTCCACTTCGGGTTGCACGTGTCAGCTGTTTGGGATTCCCCTGGGTAATTTCCCTTCAGAAAGCACGAAGGGAATCCGTGCTTTCTGATTGGCTAACTGTCACATTCAACAGGCTGTGTTAAGAGTCGGGGAAAACCCCTGATTTAGATCTGAGCGCAACACACCACACAATCTTAGAACGACCAACGTTCTAAGATTGTTGTAAGGGTAAAAATAGGAGCAAAAAACCATGTAGTGTGAACTATTGCATCAGCTAATCGGATGTGCCCATCTTCTCTATTTAAATCTAATGATTATTGAAGGGCAACATAGTATACAGACTTCATAATCTGCACTCTTTTGGATGAATGCAATATGTATTTCCACTTTGGCTTTATGTTGTTGTTTTTTTTTCCAAGTAAATTTTTTGTTAATGGAGACTGAGAATCTATTTTATTTCGGTTTTTGGTTGTTTATTTTGTTTATCAGTTCTACTGTTAAGTGTTCTTTTGAAAATAAAGTGCATCTATCTTTGGCAGGAAATCGCATGTATTATAACGTCATTTCCATTAAATCAGCGTGAAAATTTTGCTGAACAATTAATTGTCTCAAAAAACTATTGCGATAAACGATAATATTGTTTCAAAGAATATTATCGTTTATCGCAATAGTTTTTTGAGACTTTTGAGAATCGTTCAGCAAAATTTGTTATCGTGACAGGCCTAGCTGTGAGTGATAAACAAACCATCTACTTGCACATTTTGTAGTTAGTTTATTTGGAATTAAGATTGTTCCTACATTGGCTGAAACTCAGTGAGAACTTTGGGTGTGTAAAGGCATTCCAGTTATTTCACCAGATAGTTTGTGGTAGGGTTTCATGTTTTGGTTGTTACACAGTAGCATTAAAAACTCTAATGGATGAGATCATGCGGCTTCTTTAACTCAAATGCTTGCTCATGGAATTAGTTGAGTTTGTTGTGGCTTTAAGGGGGTATTCACACCAGCCCTGTTTAGTCCATTTTAATCCAACTCTACTTCATTTGCTGAGGTGTGAATGCACTATCGAACACTGATGCAGACCAAAAAAGCAAACTTTCCTCGTTCTCTATTCGGTTGACGTGAATGCTAGTGTGGTTCTACTGCATATGTGAATACAAGTGGACCACAGATTACAACTGCTAAAATCTCATGCCGTTCCCTTTTTGCTAAAATTTCCTGAAAAAGAAATGTGTTCAGTGCATACCCGTCAAGTTTTGTCTGGGAAACTTGTTTTTTTTACCTCCCTTTCGCGACGTGCTCCAGCATTATTTTCCTGTAAATATCCCGTATTGTGCTGCCTGCTAGTTCTGTCCAACCCCCCGCTATCATGTTAGTCTCTTCATCCCACACCGACAGTAGCACCGGATGGTGACATTTCCCATATTCTCAAGCCCAAAACTTGACAGGTATGGTTCAGTGTTGTCTTCAGAAGTTTTTGTCTTTTCCTTCAGTGGCTCTTGGTGAAGCGCCCCCACAGGTTTTTTAAATGGTTTGGTTAATTTGACATGGTGCAGTGTGAACCACACCAGCTGAAAATGTAACAAATGTTAAAATTTTTGTCCTCAATTGAATTGAGTCTACCGGACTATTAGACTCGTTAAGGTTAAAGTCTTGGTGTGTCACAGTGGGACGATCCCAGCACTTTTTGGGATGTCATGGGAGTGTGGGTTGCAGTTATGTTTTATTTAAATTTAACTTTTAAGAGCTTCTCACTGCTGTATGGAGAGTAGATCCAACATGAGCTCCATCAGTGTTTTGGATTACACTTTGACTTGTGGTCTGTAAACATTCTCATAGCTGCTTAGTGTGTGTCAGTAGTGGTAGAAACAAATTATGTTGTGGAGCTCAGTTTTCTGTATGGAACATATGAGCTCTACACCACTCTGTCCATCCTACAGCGACACTCATGACCACGTGCATCATGCATTTTTAGTGTTTCCTTTGATAACATGTATTTACAATCTTATTCTGTTAGCTTATCTGTGTAGAGTTGACAGGGCAGCTGAAGAGAGAATGAATATTTAAATCTTCCTCATTTATTCTGGCCAAAACTTCTAATTCAACCTTCCAACAGTGAGCTAGAAAGACTGGTACCAAGAGGACTCTTCCACCAACTTGAATTATGCTGAGCTTCTCTGTAACTGCTGTGAATTTGTATTCCCACTGGTAATATTTGTGTTGCATCAGTGCTACTGTAGTTACTTTAATAATTCCCATGAATGCATAGTTTTTGCTTTGATGATTTGTGAAGTGAAGATCAAAGAGTTGACAAAATGTGACCTCTTGTAAAGGCCAATATGAGGTTGACAATTGTTTCTGCAGTTGATTTAGCAGAAAACTGCTCCCTTAATGTTAAGACCATGCTTGAAATTTGGCAATAAACCAACTGTGACCTAGAATTCTACTTTCTTTTGTGTCTGATCAACATCCACAAAGCTTGTAAAAGGCCACTCTATTTAAATCATGGCAGAATGACTGAAGTGTGAGGACATTTAGTCTATGCAGATGCTCTGATGTGTAAACATGGGAGTCAAATGAAGATAACATTCCACACATGCAACCGACAAGCTTTGCTGATGGTACAAATCTGCACTTGCAGTTTTCATGTTTTTTTTTTTCCTCTTTGTTTTTGTTTTTTTTGTTTTCGCCTATTAATACCAGAAATGGTAAAGGCTAAATGGCACATCCAAGGCTTAAAAGCAGAAGTTCTTTGTTTGATATTTGTAAACACAAAGCTCTTTACTGTTTATACATTTAAAATGCAAGTTGAGTGCAAAACCTTGTTTCTAACTCATAGAGGACATAATTATTTTTTTATTATTTCTGGGAAGATTTGGAGTTAAGTTTTTAGATTTTATTTTACATTCTGACCTCGAGATAATCCAGATTCAATGAAATTGTGAAAAAGCATATTAGATTAGCAGCTAATCAGACACCAACTTCACTGGCTCTCGTGGGTTTGTTCCAGTGTCAGAAAATGATTTTTACCTTGTTTGTTACTGTTTCTTTTCTAGTGTGAACACAAATTGCTGCCTCACAAATGATTTAAAAATGGTCATCTTTCTTCAGAGCATTGGTAACCAAATGTTTTCAGCCAGGTAACAAGCTTTAGACAAAAGTTTATGGTAAACTTTAAACCACTCAAGAATATTTTCATTGGCTTTTGTTTCTGCAACTTATCACAACTTTCCGCTTGACTATATTTTGGTATAGGTGAATTTAATTTCCATTTCGGGATTTTTGTCTTTATGTTTTTGTCCACTGGTGGGCACCACAAACTGAAAAGATAACCCTACAGCAAATTTAAAAAAGTGGCTTATTTATAAATAAATTTATTAAACTCGAACAAAACTAAGTTTATATTGTTTGGGAATTGTAAAAGGAATATTGATTTAAAACTAGGAATTTAATGAATCTAAGTTTTTGGGTGTAATGATCAATCACAAGATTAGCTGGAAACCTCACATTCAACATATTCAAGCCAAAATATCAAAGTATTGCAGTCTTCAGTAAAGCAAGACATTTATTGAATAATAAAACATTTTATACACTTTATTGTTCACTTATTTTGCCATATTTGAATTATTGTGTGGAAGTTTGGGAAATGCAAACAAGTCCTCACTGAGACCTGTTGTGCACAAGCCGGAAAAGAGCCATCAGAATGGTTCATAATGCAGGTTTTAGGACATAGTTGGAAATCTTTATCTTTTCCTGGTCTCTCTGTGTCTGCTATTGAACTGTCATTTTGGGAGGTGTGTGGGGTCAGACTGGACTTTGGTGGTTATGGTGTTAGAGTGCAGCACGATGTATGGGCGTGTGAATGACTATATGAGTATTGGTATGTAGTTGAATGTGAATGTCTCTGGAAGTGAATTTTGAGCTATAAAATTTAGCATTGGAACAATATTGGATTATTTTGGGTACTAATTATAGGTGTATATATGTTTCTTGTATTTAGGGTGTATTGGGGAACGGGTAGGGTTAAATAAATTACTTCTTTCTACCCATGTTTTGTGTTATGTATATTGCGTATGCATGAATAGATGTCTTCATACTGGATATATTTATTTTATATATTTATTCTTGTGTTAAAGTAGATGTATTGATATAAATTTATTTACAATAGTTTCTTTTAATGTATGTTCAATTCTGTGTGTATACGTGTATGTAGGCGTATCATGATCAATTTTGCTGAGCAATTGTCTCAAATTATTGCAATAAACAATAATATTGTTTGAAGACCATTTTAAACTCATATAATGGTAATGACATAATAATGCAAGCACATCCTGCCAAAAATAGTTTTTCAGAAGAACACTTAACACTGGAACAGGTAAACAAAATAAACAAAACAACTAAAAACAAAAATAAAATGGGCTTTCAGTCTCTGTTAACAAAAAAATGCACTTCAATAAAAACTAAGCACAACATAAAACCATAGTGGAAATAAAAACTAAGCACAACATAAAACCAAAGTGGAAATAAAAACTACATTCAACCAAAAGAGTACAGATTATGAAGTTTGTTTGCTATATTGGCCTTCAATAGTCATTAGATTTAGATAGAGAAGACGGGCATAAACGACTACATGATGCAATATTTCACTCCTCCCTTATGGTAAGGAAATGAGGAAGGGAGGGGTCAGTGGAGAGCACCAGAGGTGAGCCTTTTTTCATCCAGTGTCATCAATAGAAAGAAACGAAGATGCCGATAAATTAAAATGGGGTTGATAATTTTCATTTATCATGCAATTAATTGATTTATTATCATGACAGGCCTACGTGTGTTTCCATGTATGAATGTAAACAAACATTAACACTAGATTCACCCTAGTGTTGATGTGTATTTGCTCGACACAATGATTGGGACATGTCTGGAGTGAATCAATAGAATCAAAACCAATCAAGCACTAATCCTAAACATGTGTTCCACTAACGCTAAAATGCTACACCAACATGGTATTTAGCAGAAGCTAAAGCACTACATGCAATCCAAGTTATATCTCCCCTTGAAATTAATTAAAGAACATATTATTTATTATTAATTTTGACATAATTTACATGTTCTTTTATGCCTAGGGTTGCCACCCGTCCCGTAAAATACGGAATTGTCCCTTATTTGGCAATTAAATGTTGCATCCGGTATTGAAGTAATACAGGACGCAATTTGTTCCTTATTTTCAAAAATGTCCATCTCACCTCTGACTGACACATAAACACTAAATGTATTGAGTACAAAATAAAATGTAGGTAATATCAATGCCAGCAAAATTGTGATGGTTGGAATAGAGATCCTGTTAGAACCCCCCTCCATAGACATTTATAAAGGTTAGACGCCTCCTGTGTCTCACCAACATGTGACAAATTAAATCAGATGATGGGACTTTGGGTCAAATGTTTTGCTCCTGCCTTAAACTTATGGACTTCTGGTGCAAGATATTTAAATTTTATAGTAATGCTTATAGCAAGCTTCTATCTCCGGATAAACATTTGATAATTTTGGGTTGTTATAAATTCTCTCTTACTCTTCCCATGTCTCTGCAACAGGCTTTAATGTTTGGTTTAGTGGTTGCAAATCGGGTTATTCTGTGGGAATGGAAATCCTCTACCCCTCCTTGTTTTAAGAAATGGCTCAGTGATATGGTGTCCTGTATGTATCTTGAAGAAATGTAATACTCTTTGTCAAACAACTACCATAAGTTCCTTGATGTGTGGGGTCCTTTCAATAGATTCATACAAAATAATGGGCTAAAATGAGTGTAGTACTCATCTGGACCTGGACCTGTATTTTTATTTATTTATTTATTTTTCTTTATTATTATTGCTGTCATTATAATTTATTGCGTTCATCTTTTATTGATATTTCGCGTTTTATGGTGAACTGTTTGATACAATGTTTTCAGAAATGTCTGTTGTTCCCTTTGACTCTGTCTCATGCTTGATTATGCTTTACGGACTGTGTGCACATATTTTGTTCTCTTTTAGCAGTACTCCAGTAAGCTGACATTGTTTTGACTGTTTTGTCTGTTGTTGTTTTTTTTTTTCTCTTCTGTCTTGGCTGTTTAACTCTGAAAAATCATAAATGTATAAAAAAAGGGGTATAGTACATAGCAAAGTGTACTCACTATACTATGGCAAAGTGAGTCCTGCACCTTTATTGAAAGGGATCCTGATCTGCCACAAAGTTCCTTTGGTGCTTTCTTCATATGTGCAGCGACATCAGGATGTTATTGTTTCAGAAAATGATCAGTTACCCTTCAGCCCTGCTCATTTTAAAACATTGAGGATTTTATTATTTCTTGCAAATCACTCTTCAGCATAATATAACTTGAATGTGAATTTTGGTTGGAGTTTAGTGTATTGACAGTGTGAAATGCTGATACTGAAGTTGATTGCAGCGTGATGCAATTAGCAAACAGGAAAAAAAAACACTGCATTTCAGAAAAAGTTAAAATGAGCACTCATGTAGTGAAGGATGCGTTGTACAATGTCTACATTTACAGACTCTGATCCAGTTGTTTCATGACTGTTTCATGATGTGTCATATTGGATCAAAATGCCAATGTCACTTTGTCCAGTAAATTTCACTTCTTGCCTTCCACTGTTCAAAATGGTTACAAAACCATTCCAGATTGGAGCATTTACTTGCATCTTCCTCTACCTGTAGTGTTTCTGAAAGCCTTTGTAGCTTCACTTGATAAAACACATTAAGTGTCAGAAGGATCTCTGTGAAGGCCGGGTGTTGTTTTTCCTCAGTGCATTAGCCAGTGGCAGTGTGAGGAACACTGGTCTTTTTATAACTACATTACCACCTCCTGCATTTTTCCCCCTCAACAAATACCAGATTCTGGTAAAGAAAAACAGCTGTGCGCGGTGGAGAAAACTGAAGTGTCTCTTCTGTGTTGCTAGAGTTGGCTGCCAACACAGAGCAGCAGGCAGATTGCCTCGATTGTATGTTGCAAAGCAGGAAGTGTAACACTGAGAGTACAGGAAGTGACTGATATGGAGCTGTGCTCTCCTTTTTTGTCCAGCAGCATTATAGAGTTTAAGTCGATGACTTTCTGACAGAACATTTTCTTTCTCTCTGGTGGAATAAGGAATGATAAGTACAGAGCATCCAGACAGACTTAGGACCAGTGAAGTATTCAACAACGGAGGACAACTGAAGCACCGAGCTCATATATGGTCAATGTGGAGGGAATTTCAGAGGGAAAAAATGGGAAGTGGTGATGACAACAAAGTCAGAGAAGAAACAGTGACATAATATAACTGAAGATCTGCTGTAGGTCATTTGAAGAGCTTTTTTCTCAAACATTTGAAACAAATGTTTACATGTTTTGAGATGCCAAAATGTGGATAAAAAGTCTTAATATCTT
The DNA here is from genome assembly GCA_903066815.1 of Brachyrhaphis roseni. Lineage (NCBI taxonomy): Eukaryota > Metazoa > Chordata > Actinopteri > Cyprinodontiformes > Poeciliidae > Brachyrhaphis > Brachyrhaphis roseni. Next base: position 12,338 of record CAEFZY010037612.1, read on the forward strand.
ATGTACTCTAAAAAGTACGTAAGATTTATATAGATTTGTGTGTACATGCTTTCATGAGTAATAGCCATCTTAAGCTAACTTGAAGTTATATAGTGAGAATTGCATTCTGCATGTCTGCTATGGGCTCCAAAATAAACAAAAAAAATTATATGACTGCATAAATAAATTATACATAGTAAAAAAAAAAAGAAAATAGGTACAACATGACAAAATGAGAACTTACTTTCAAAGTGGACTATGACGAAGTAATATAATTTCTTTTATGAGTATATTATTTTCATGATTGTTTGGAGACCAATCTGGAACTGAATGCTTAATAATAGCACAGTCCTTTCTCCAAGTTATTTTAAACACGTTTTTAAACTGGTGAAACCATTAGTCAACACGACTAAAAAGGTTTTTAACCTTACACATTTCTACTTTTCTTGTTGACTTGTTGATACATTGGCCCCATTTTCTTAATGTTTGGGAGATTGGAAATGACTTTTTTTTTCACATTTTGTTAGTCTGTAATACAGAATGGATGAAAATCTATTTAGGCTCGAGCAGCGAAGCGCTGCGAAGGCCTATTGTAATCATAGTGTTTATTATTATTATTTATTATTATTAGGCCTTCGCAGCACAGCGCTGCGAAGGCCTATTGTTTTCATACTGTTTATTATTATGATTCTCCCCCCCTAAAGAGGGGACTTTTGGGGGGCTTTATCATATTGAAAAATAATAATAATAATAATAATAATTCAACTTTATTGTCATTGCACTGTCACAAGTACAAACAACAAAATGTGGTGTGGTCAGAGCCGGGAATCGAACCTGGGTCGCCTTGCTGCCAGCCGGGAGCATTAACCTCTCGACTATCGGTGCTCAACTCACCAAACTTGGCAGGTGCATACAGTCTATGTGAAATTTACATATTTTAAGGTTGTCGCAAAAATCGCAAAAGAAACAGCTCAACGGCGCCTCCTAGCAACTTTCAAAATACCCTCTGCTATGACCTTACTTCATCATAGAGACATAAAATTTGGTACACTTGTAGAGCTCCCCAAGATGCACAGAAAACTCAAATAATGTCATAGTGCAAGTCAAACAGGAAGTTGGCCATTTTGGCTTGAAGTTCCGATTTTGACCCCATTTTGGACGTTTACGTCCTTCGCATTTGATCGAACTCCTAGGGATTTTGATTGATCAGCTTCAAACTTGGTCAGTCTGTTCATACAGCATGGCCGATTAAAAGTTATCAAAATGGTGAGTTTTCGTGCATGTTTAAGGGGTGTTATCAGGGGTCAACGTTCACCTATTCGCCAAGAAACACGAAACTGTTGCATCTCCTACACAAAAACATCAAACTTTCAGTGATTGATCATCATTGGGTGCCCTACAATACCCAATGGTCAAATGATGACATCACTTAGGCCACGCCCCTTGAGAACAGAAAATGTCATGTTTTACTGTGAATGGTCACTATCTTACACCTTTGACCTAATAAACATAAAACTGTGTCTAGGGACAGAAGATGTGTTGGTATGAAGTGGATTCCAACCTCGACCGGTTTCGATGGAGCAGGTGGGCGTGGCAACGTGGCAAAGTGACCTGTAACGCCGTTGCCATTTGTTTAGCTCTGAATTCCACAGTTTTGAGCCAAGCTGCTCCAAACTCACTAGGATGGATTCTTATCCACCCGCCATCAGGAATCCATAACATACTTTGGTGGACATTTCTCCATAGCGTCCCCTAGAATACTTTCAGTGATCAGCCCCAAGCCATGCTTTAACCTAGAATTATGAAACTTGGTAAACATGTGTATCTGGTCAGGACGTACAAAAAAGTCTCTTGGAGCCATGGTCTAAACCCAACACGAAGTCAGACATGTTGGATCAAAGATGAAAATAAATTGTCAGATAAGACTTCTGCATGTTGGTGTATAAGCCATAGCCTAGTTCACATGGCATAATTTAAAAAATTTTTTGCCGTGGTTTCCCTAACTGGGAGCGAGAACACAGCCTATTGAATGTGACAGGTAGCCAATCAGAAGACGCGGTGACGTAAGCACGGAGAGGAATCCCAAATAGCTGACATGGCGCAACCGAAAGCCCGGTGGACATCAGAGATGATATGTAGAAACTATCATGTGCTTAATATACATGGATGTTTATTCAGTTAAAACTATTAACTACAAAAAAATAACTCTCCTCCAAATCATAGTGCAACAAATAGAGCGACTGCTCCCTCTGTCTTTTATCCAACGCCTTTTCTTTTTGTTTCGTCTTTTATCACTTAAAATGAGTCCACAAACTATCACTACTGCTTCTACATTGTGATCCGTGTTTGTTTATTCTAAATTCATGTATGGTGTGTTGGGGTTTTACGGGATTTTCTTCTGGAATCGGGATGTTCGTGAGTGGAATCGGTTCATGTGTGGCGTGTTGCTCTTGCCCTTGGCTGGACACACGAATCGATCAAACCTGTTGTGCTTTGATCGGCTCGTTTTCTTCACAGAGGTTTGGGAAATCAGCCGACAACTCTTAAATCATGCCATGTGAACCAGACTTAAGACTCAGAAGCTCTACTCCTCTCCTCTGACTCTGGTCGCTATGGCAAAGTTTAAACATCCCTTTAAATTAAGATACAGGTGCACAACAAAAACAAGCATTTTACTTTCGTGAAAATTTTTACTTACGATAACGACAAATTAATGGGAGCCCTGAGCTTGCTTCTCTGCAACGAGACGGTCGCATCTGGGAGACAATGACACCCAAAGTGTTGCTTATGCACAGGTTGCCTTGTCTCTATGTGGTGAAACAGTTTGAAGCTTCATTCCCTCATTAGCGAGCCGGTCGCTGCATATTATTAAGAACGGGCTTGGAATATGGGAATCGCCTACCGGTCCGGGATAAATCCATTCTCCTGTCTCTTCTCTGGGCCTTTTCCCCTTCGCAAAGAAACTTTCCAAAGACATCTGATCTATTTCTTACTCATTTTGCCACTTGTGGGTTCAATGTTGGCGCGCAAGACGTAACCGAGAGAATCCGGTTAAAGGATTTTCAAAATAAAAGATCCTCCAGACTCAAATAATACATAAAACGAAAATATTTATTTCTTGTGCAGCCCGCTACCAATTTGTCTGCAGCCCGGGGGTTGGGGACCACTGGGTTAGAGTACAAAGATTCATTAATTTTGGTGAAAAATAATATAAAGTATGTCATTCATCAGCAGTCACTGTTTAGCAACTATTTCAGTAATTTGCCAGTAGGGGTCAGTGTTATTCCACCAATGACAAAGAGATCGACGGAGAAATGGCGTTTTCAGATAAATAACTTGTATCAGACAGAGAAATAATCGTAACAACAAACTGATTAAAACATGATGAGTAACTACAGCAGTAATTTACCAGTAGGGGTCAGTGTCACTCCACCACTGACCCCTACTGGTCAGTGGTGATCTACCAAAGAGATCAACGAAGAAACACATACGGTCGTCTCGAAATCATACATGCATCATCGGATTTCCATGCAACTTTTTATGATCGACTCTTGTGAACCTCTAAGGAGCCCAATAGCATGGAATTGTAATTTTACTCCATTGCGTCCCCTAGGTTAATCCATCAGCTATATCTCCTTGCTGCGTCAGCCGATCTGCACCAGATTTTTTGTGCATCGTCGGATGCACCAAATGCATCAAGGTGTATCGCCTGGCGGACAGGCGTGGGAACTGCGCGAGAGCATCTGCGATGGCTGGCAGGCGGCGGTGCCGGAACCCCCACGGTGACCAATAGGCTAAAGCAGCGCTGAGCTGTGAGGGCCGCCTGACGCCGCTTGCTGCTTTAATTTTTTTAATTTATTTTTCCGCCACTTTACACGGCTGTTTGGGGCCTTTAACATATTTAAAAACTCACCAAACGTGACACAAAATTGTCCCCCGAGGAAAATTTTCGGATTCTGGTGGAATCGCAACTGTGGCTATTTTAATTCTCCAAGGATATCGGGCTCCGGTGGAGGAATAGTGACTGTTTTTAAAAGTTGTTTTATTGTAAACAGTTGCCTCTAGCCTCGTTTAGTAGCTTTGAGCTTAGCCTATTTGAACTTGGCAGCTCTCACACTGTGCTGTGTGCGGTGGTCTATCGGCCACCAACGTACAACAAAAAATTTCTAAATACTTTTCTGATTTCTTGGCTGACATTATGCCAAGGTATGACCTAGTTCTCATTGTTGGTGATTTTAATATTCATGTCTGTTGTCCTACTTCACCTATGGCTCAGTCATGTCTTAATGTTATTGATTCTTTTAATTCTTTTTATCTTATGGTCTACCAGTTTCTAATTTAGTGATTGGTGACTCATTATTTTCAGACAACATGCCTGTTTTATTTGAGATAACACTGTCCTGTGCTAAAGCTAAAGCACGCGTAGCAGGTCGGTTCTGTCTTGTTCTTAACCCTTCTACTGCTGGTCAGTTTTCTTCTGTTTTTAATCAGAACTGTACCATCCCATAGGCTGTGGGAAATAATACTGAGGAACTCAGCAACTGGTTTTATTCTACCAGTAAAGTAGCTCTGGATTTGGTGTGTAACAGGGCGACCTTTTGCGGCTGAATTTTACAGTGAGGATGAAGCGTTGAGGCAGAGTCAGGTGGAACAGCAGTTGTTTATTCTTCTCATAGCATCAATAATCACTAATTTCACAGGTGAAACTACAGCCTTAAATAGTCCCAGCTGTGACAGACCAAACCATCTATAATTCACATGGGAATTTCACTTCACCTATCTCCACCTATTTAAATAAAATACATTTTACTAAATATCAACTTACTTTTTATAAATATTTTATGTTTTATCCTTACACCATACTGAAACACCATAAAAACCCATAAACAATTCTCCCCCCACACTTTTCAATGGCCTCTCCTGGAACCTATAAATGGTGTCTCGACCCCTGGGGCAGTATTTGTCCAAACACCCTGGAGAGGACGCAGAAAAGGCAGGTGAGTCACTTGATATTAGCACTCCACACCCAACAGATTATGCACAAACATTTGCTCAGTTTTACCCACCAGTAGCTCACTGCTCTGAGTAACAATTATCCTTCCTTTAGTTCTGTAGAGCCCAGAACAAAAGGCTACATGCTAATCACTAAAATACTCAATAAATACTATCAAAACTTCTTGTGTGCAATTTGTTATTCATGTGAAAATCTATGCTTAAAAGTGCAGTGCTAAATGAAGTGCTTGTTAATAAAGTGCAATAGTGCTTTAAAAGTGCTATGCAGTAGCTTAAATAAAAATAGTCCCAGTAATGAAGATCTCTTCATTACATGGTGGCACCACTAAAAATTAGACTTTCAGAATCCAAGCGTGAACCCTGGTTAAATGAGGTCACTCAGGCTGCCAGGAGAGACTGTCGCAAAGCTGAACGCAAATGGAAAAAGGACAAATTACAGGTGTCACTCCAAATATTGAAGTAATGCTGGCGCCATTATCAAAGGATTGTAAAAGACTCTCAAAGAAGGCACCTGTCGGGTCTGCTTGTATCAAACAGTCACAATCCTGCTATCTTATTTAAAACTATTAGCCTTGTTCTAAATGATTCACGTAGTGATTTTATGGAGACTTCACCTACTATATCTGAAAACTTTTTACACTTTTTTGACGAGAAAGTCGCTTCTATTAGGGCCCAGTTCATCTCCTCTGCTTATGACCCTTCAGTCATTGTGCCTTGTTCTGCTGTTTTACACAGCTTTGAATGTGTGACTTTGCAGTCATTGCAGGAGGCCAACTGGTCAGTTAAGGCCAACTGGTTCTCCAGATGATGCTATTCCACCCCAATTATTTAAAGATGTTTTTCTTAAATAATTGTTTTTCTTAAATGTTTTTCTTAAATAAAAGGACAGATGTTTTTCTGTCCTTGCTCTTGTAAATAACAGCTTGTTCTCAGGTGTTGTTCCTAAAACCATGAAACATGCAGTTCTGCAGCCAATACTTAAGAAACCAACTTTGGATCCTACTGTTCTGGAAAATTATAGACCTATCTCTAAACTGCCTTTTATTAAAAAAATTCTTGAGAAGGTAGTCTATAATCACAAAATATTTGAGGTTTTTCAGTCCGGTTTTAAAGCATTTCATAGCACAGAGTCAGCTCTTTTAAAAGTTTTCAATGATATACTCTTAGCAACTGATTCTGGTGACTGTGTTGTTTTGGAGCTGTTGGATATATCAGCTGCTTTTGATACAATTGACAATAGCATTTTACTTTCCCATTTGGAACAGTGAGTGGGCATCGGTCACATAGCTCTGGATTGGTTTAAATCTTATTTGGCCAAGCATACTTTTTGTCTGTCTTGATGCCCATAGGTCCCCCTCTTTTTCACTGTTGTTTGGTGTCCCACAGGGCTCAGTTCTAGGCCCTCTTCTTTTCTTGTTGTACCTCCTTCCTCTTGGCTCTATTTTTAGAAGATATGGGATTGCTTTTTATTGTGATGCAGATGACACACAGATATACTTATCACTAAAGAACGGAGACGCCACCTCTCTTCGGTCTTTTTTTTATGTCTGGAAGATTTGAAGGCCTGGGTGACCCTAAATTTCTGCTTTTTCCGCTTAAGGCAGCTAGCCAAAGTGAAACCTATTCTTTCTAGACAGCACTTCAAAAAAATTATCCATGCATTTGTGACCACACGCCTGGATTACTATAATGCACTTTATATAGGAGTCAGTGATTTCTCTATTTCCCAGTACAAAATGTTACTGCATGTCTTTTAACAGGTACATGAAAATTTGACCATTTTTCTCCTATGTTAGCTTCCTTACATTGGTTGCCAGTACATTTCAGGATTCATTTTAAAATCCTTTTATTTGTTTTTAAAGCTCTTAATTTAAAGCAGCATTTTGTCTTTTTTATTGACGTTTTATTGACGTCATATCTGAGCGAACTCGTCTTACAGCTTCGAGATCCAGGCTTCAAACTCAATCAGCACAGTCTTGAGGCATTGAGGGTCAAAAGTTATCAAAGGAATTTTCCAATGTCAAAGCATGTGGGTGTGGCCAAGCCTCAAATCTGGCCATTCGCCATGACACATGAAGGTGGAATAACTTCCCCACATTAGATCTCAGCTGCACCAAACTAACTGATATTGATCCTTGTCCACTCCCCAACAGGAATCTATTCCAACATTTGGTGGGCGTGGCCTAATTCCTCCACAGCGCCCCCTAAAATATTTTAAAAAATCAGCCACCCGCCACGCTTTATCCCGGAGTTATGAAACTTTGTACACGTGTATCTTGTCAGGACCTACAAGCTGTCAAAGACCACTTAATCCAAAATTGCGGCCGCCATAACACATCTTAATATATGAGGCAACCTGAAATTAAAATATTAGTTTCTCAGTATTTTTTTTTACAAAATGCATGATTTAAGATTTATTTAATCAATGCCATCCTAATGAGAAGTGTGGTGCTGTTTGGTAAATTTGACTGGACACAACAAACTGAAGAGGTCTACTTTGGCATTTTGAGTTATTTACAAAATGAAATGAAATTGGCAATAGCTGTTTAGCTGAAAGCAGAGCATCATTCATTACAGAGCAAAGAGCAGTTAACCAAAAACTAACCCAAAGCAAGCTGTCAAAGACCACTTCATTTAAAATTGCCCCTGCAATAACACATCTTAATATATGATGCAACCTGAAATGAAAATATTAGTCTCTTAACTCATGTATTTTTCTTTGTTCATCTTAATGAACAAAGAAAAATTGTTCATTAACAATGAGAAAAGTGGTGCTGTTTGGTAAATGTGACTGGCCACAACAAAGCACTGAAGAGGTCTCCTTGGGCATTTTGAATTACTTACAAAATTAAATGAAATTAACAATAGCTGTTTACCTGAAAGCAGAGCATCATTCATTACCAAGCAAAGAGCAGTTCTGACTAACTGGAACGATTCCTACCACTAACCGTTCCAGTCACTATAACCTAGCTTCCTCTGATCATACAAATAGTCCTGGAGTTCTTTTCTGTCCACAAGGCCGTGCCCTTGCTCCACAAATGGTCCACGGACCACAGTTTGAGTAAGACTGCTGCAAATCACACATGCTTGCTAGGATTGACTGTTGTTAGTTTCTAAAGAGCCCAATAAGTTGTTTGTGTCGCCTGGAGGATGGCTATGGGAAATGCGCGAGAGCATCGGCAGTGGCTAGAGCGTGGCACTGCTGGAATCCCTGCGGTCGCCACAAGGTCGGAGGTGCGCTTCGCTGCAAGGGCCTCAAATGCTGCTTGCGGCTTTAATTTTTCATTGTAATTCTACATTCAGCTCCCGACAGGTTCTCATTGAGTTGCTTCTCCAGTTTTTCAGAAAGCCAGACCTGGTCCCATGGTTGACAGTGCAGGTCACAACACAAACAAGCATGAAATCTTTGGAGTTGAAAACATGAGGCATTATAAAACTTCTTGGACTCATTGATGCTCCTGTTAATACACAGTTGTGTGTTAACAGTGACATAATGTCCTATATATTTTATATATAGGATTTTTACAGAGAGCATGTTTTTTACAGAGAGCATCTTATTATTACTGTAAATTTTAATAAGGCTCTACAACTACTTGAAAACCTAAGATTTATTGAATCAATTTCAAATATTACACAAGACCAACGGAAATAGTTTGGTATTTCAGCAATGTTATGCCAAAATGTGCTGACTTGACAGTTGTGCAGTATATGGTTAATCCAGAAAACCCCAATGTTAAAGAAAGCTGGCTGTTTATTGAATTGAGTACATTCTTATCAATAGAAAGTTGAGTGGAAGGAAAGTGTTGCAGAAAACTATTAATTGGTTGGATTGCAGTTATAAAAATTTTAATTTGCTAAGATGCACATTAGCAAAGATTTACCTTTTAGTTTAATCACAACTGTGTCTCACTTTCAGATATGATTTGTTTGGCACCTAAAGTATGTTTTGAAACATCATTTTTTTGTGCTTTTGTAGCCAGATCTACTAAACTGTAGTTCTAATTTTCATTTAAAATTCAATTACAGATGTATCTCCAAAAGAACAATAGTTCATTTTGACTGAATTATTTTCTACTTTTTTTTAGGCCCTTTTTTAGTTAGTTTTGTTTTTTTTTATCTGTTTTTTTTTTCTTTCTCTTGTTTAAATCTTCCGCGTCTAGTAAGCACGCCTCCCCATCTAACAGTCAGGGAACTGAAAAAGAGGAAGTGGTGCACAGCATATATAAAGTGGCTGTTGAAGTGACAGTCAGTTCTCTCAAAGTGTATGCTGTGAGATTAGAGAAAGAGGAATCAGGAAATTCTGCAACTCTGAGTGCCATTCTAAAACTTGTTGGATTCAGCTAACTTTTGCCCCTTTCCATTTTCAGCTGCATATGGCTGCTGTTCGCCTTTTGCCTTTTTCTGTGGAATGAACTGAGGTGCTTCTTCTATTGTCTTCTGAACATAGTTATTCTTCTATGGACTCAGATTGAGTAAGTCACCTTCATTTCCTTCCATTGTCGCATGTTCAGTCATTTGTAAATACAAAAACGAGTTTGCAAACATGGCAATTTTTTTTTCTGTAATTCATGCCCAACTGTGTGTTGCAGTAGTGTGAAGAGCTGAGCTCAGGTCTGTACTCCAAGAGTTACCAGGCATTATCGCTCCAGTCTGGTACTTGGAGAGTTGTGTTGACATAATTTGGACTGCAAGTTCAGTTTCAGTCTAATAATGGAGCTTTCATTTAAAAGACAAATCTCTGTTCTGTGAGAAGGAGCTATTTAAGAGAGGCAGTCCCAGAAGACAGGCCTGCAGAAGTCATTCTGCAGGCCTGTCTTCAGAATGACAGGCCTGCAGTGAAGTTAAACAAAATTCAAATTTTTTATTTTAGTGTATTTTCCGCAAAAAATAAAAACAAACCCTGTGACTTTCTCTTATTTCTTCACTTCAGCACGGTCTTCATCAATTGGTTGCTGTGGCATTTCACCTTTTTTTTTTTTTTTTTTTTTTAGTCTGCCGTTAATCTAAGCCTGTCAAAATAAGCAATAAATCAATCGCATTGTAAATTAAAATGATTAATCTTAAGCATTTTCTTTTGGACAACAGTCATTAAAGAGTTGCTTCTCTTTGGGTTTTTTTCCAATTTTTTTTCCCTGAAGAGTTTTTGCGGCGCTAGTGGCTCGTATTTTTTGTGACAGTAGGCAGACAGGAAAGAGGGCGAGGAGTGGGGGGAAGACATGCGGCAAAGGTCGCCAGGACCAGGAGTCGGACCCGCGACGTCTGCTTCGAGGACCAAGGCCTCCAAACGTGGGCTGTGCTAACCCCCTGTTTTGGGAAATGCTGCGGACATTTGACATCCAGTACCAAATAGTTGGCTTGCACTATTGGCCTGTCTAAGCTGAATGATTATTATTTTTTGAACTGCAATTTTGATTACAGAGATGTAAAATATTTTCCAGTTAGAACTTTAAATATTCTTTTTAGAAAACAAAGTTTGGTCTGTGAGAGCGTGTATTTGCCACTAATAATACCATTATTAGTATCATTATATTGCTTTTTAAATGAAAATGCTTTAAATGACAATGTTATCATTTATTTAAACTTCTGGGAATGTATATTGTCCAGCAGAAATTGTCCTCAGTCCTAAATTAATCAGTTTAACGTAAATGTTTCCACAAAGTGAAAAACATTACAACTCTTTATCTTGAGATTTATGAGCCTCTATTATGGACCACTGCCACCAGTGAGTGAGTAAAATATGTGGATACTTAAAGATCCCTTTGAAAAACATAACTGCCTGTTTTAATAGTTCAAACCCAAAGTGTACTTTAAGAATTAATTCTCACAGTAGAAACTGCTCTAGACTACTTTAGAAGCTAACGCCTACACTGTTTCTTATTTCCACTCTTGAAGGTTCAGCCAGTCAGTGCTAAGGAAAGTGAAAGGTGCTCCAGGATTTGCTGCTTTGCAAACACCAGCCAATAGCATTTCAACTAGCTTTGCTTTTTGTGCTTTCTGAATTGGATTTTCTTTCAAATATTGTAGATAAGAGGGGAAAACCAATAGTTTGATTTTTCTGTGAAGAATCTGAAGTCACATTCGACAGAAAAATCTGTCGGCAGGTGAAAGTACCAAAATAAAACTGGAAATTGGTAGTTTTTTAAGAAGATATTTTGGAATATTTTGAATTAATAATAGATTTAAGACAGATATATCATCTGATTTGAATTTGATGTTTAATTTCACCTGGGATCAGAATTGATCACAATTTCTCTTTTACTCTAGTTCATGTTATGGACTTATTTGTATTAATGTTAATTCTTTTGCTTTAGTCATGACAACTTTTTGTGTTGAATTAACTTAAAAGGTACAATTTTTAAACATTTTACTTTGACTTTACTTGAAACAATTAAATTCAATGCTGCATTTGTATCGTATGACTGACGTCATGACACAAGCTTCACTAGGGACACATCCTGTACCAACCAGGTGCTGTGGTGGTGCAGGGGTAGAGCACAACTTACATAAGGAGACCTTAGTCCTCGACATGCCCATCGGAAGTTCAATTCCAGCCTGATGACCTGTGCTGCATGTCTACCCTCTCTGTCATTACCCACTCTCCTGTCTAACTACTCTCAGATAAAGGCTGCCTGAGCCAAAAAAACTATCTTAATAAAGATCCTGTATTAGTTTCTACTTTGTATGAAGTAAACTAAGTAATTTGAGTAAGACTAAATTTGTCAAGTTAAGTCAACTTAATAAATTAAGTTGACTTAACTTGACAAATTTAATAAATTAAGTTGGCTTAACTTGACAAATTTAGTCTTTGGTCCAACTATTTTCTTTTTCACTGTAAGAGTTTTTTTTTCCTGATGGTTTTGCTATATTCCAAGATGCATCTTAAGGAATGTTTTCTCTACCCACAATCCCTGACAAACCAGAGGAATTCAAATTTCCATGGGTTTAGCATTCTTCAAGTTCCTTTTGGCAACTTCAGGTGAGCCGCTCACTAAGAAACGGCTAACTAAGTCTATGCAGAGCGAAGCTGGAGTTCTGACAGTGGCCATCAGGTTGCTGGTCTCCTCACTTTTTTTGTTTTTTTTGTCTACCAGTCCCCACACTGATCCTTTGACTTCATACTTGGTTTGTGCTTAGACTGTAGACTGTGACACTTTGTCTAGACACTTTCCAAATACTGCCAAATCAGTGTGTGGACTTCAGTTGATGAGTAGAAACATTTCAAGGATGAGTGGAAACGGCAACCACGTGCTCAACTTTGAGCTTCAAGGCAAAGACTCTGAATACTGGTGTAGATGTCACTTCTTGGTTATTTTATTTTTTAGAACTAAAAGGAATTACATTGTCTTTATGGGGTGTTTTGGTTAGAGTTTTAAGGTAAATTGTGAATTTAATCCATCTTGAAAAATGTCTGTAAAAGAAGTTGGAAGAAGTGAAGAGCTGTGATTATTTTCATGATTAGATGCTGGTCATTTTAATACTTTGCTATGTCATTCTTTTTTTCATGTTATAAACTTTATGGACATGAAATGCTGTCACAGTGGGATACCTCTTAAAAATCTGCAAATAGGAGAATTTAGGGTTTTGTTCCACAAATAGATGAATTTGTGAATACTGAACTTCAAACAGACGAGGATTGTACTGTTACAGTCAGTTTTGTTTTGAGTCAAAAATGTAATATTTTACTTTATAAAGCTTAAACTGGGATAAATATTAAATACATGAGAATAGAGTGGAATACAAACTTTTCACACAAAATACATAAAATTAAATTAATTTGAGACCATTTTATGACCGTTTATCTGAATAATTAATGAGAAATTCACTATCTATATATAGCTATATAGAGGTTAAATTTACAGAGACACAATGGAAGTAGACTGAAATAAAATGACAGAGAACTGGTACAAACTGGGGGTTGAAATTGGCCAAGAAACTAATCCACATTGGAATAATTTCTTTCTGAAAAAAATCTAATGTATACTGTTTAAGTACATAAATTACACAAACTCATATGGTCAGTATGAAAAATCAAAGTTACAAAGTAAACTTCTTTGGTCTGTGTCAGTTGTGGTTTTAACTTACATGATACTTTACCATCAGCAGACTTATTTCAATGTGTATGAAATAACTTTAATAACTTAATTTAATATTTGGATGAATCTCTGTTATTTTGCAAAAGGGATTCAGTGGAAGGCTAAGGAAGTTTTATTATAGCCACTTGTAAATGGAAACATTTGTTAACCATAAGGTGTGTGTGGGGGTGTGCGTGCGTGTGTGTGTGTGTGTCACATGACTGTCTCTTCAAAGGATTCACTGGCTTTAATCTAGTCACATCTTCTCCTCTGCTGCTCTTCCCTCTCTGTCAGAGAAGCCATTGTTCATAGTTTACTAATATTAAGCTGTAACTCTGAAAGAGAAGAGGAGAAGTGGTTTATTTTCTTTGGTCATTTCAACACAGTGGCCTGTTTTATATTCAGAACTGCTGCAGAGTTCATCTGCAAATTTCAGCTGCTCTTTGACTTCCAGACATCTACTTAAAATGAATAAATGACAAGTCATTAGCCGTGGAAAATCAGGGAGGAGCTTTCCGCCACAGGCCTTCTCACCTGAGAGCACGCTGGTAACCGAAGTCCGAGCTGCTGCTATTTCATGCGTCGCTTTATGCGTCATTTCATGACTGCTACAGGAAATGAGTTGACATGTCACCCTCATTATCTGCAGTAAAACTGTGAAAGCCAGTGAGTCATATTATTGCTAATTTTAACTGCAGATTAAAGTCGGGCTGAAAGGCCTCAAGTCTCCATTCTGTGATGCTAACCAGTTTTATTCAGTTTAAAAAAAACAAGTGTAGTATTCCCCTCACAGAACAGAAAACCACTGATAAATATGAACACTTCAGGTGCAATGTTTTTACAGCGGGATATATATTTATTCTCACCTCTGGTGATGGTACGTAAAGTGAATCTGGAAGATAAATTAATCTTTTATTGTATTTGCAAAATGTCTCACTGAATTTATTTAGATTCTAATAAAGTGAAGTGTGTTATAAGCTGAACTGAATATGATATTAAAGAATCTTACGGTGGCAAAAATGAGTGTAAATGTGATGATTATACCAGACATATTATCACTGTGACCTTTAGCATTTTGGGTTATGTTATTTGTGATTTGTGTGAAACTCTGACAAAATATTACATAATCACAAAAAAGCAAGTTCATAGCACTTGGAATATATAAATCAAACTTTACTGCACTCAATAGTCCTTGCACACACTGTAATTGTGTCATAATAGTATTTCTGCAGTATATTGTGCAGTTCTACATAGCATAATTAATTTTATTCCAAACATTTCCTTTAAACTACAAAAACAATAAAATTTGCCTGGAGTATAAATATTTTCTAGTACTGGCTCATTTTTCTGTCGGCACAAAGCTACAGTAAATGCTTACTTTTAGTTTGGTGATTAGTAAAGCAGCTATATTTACCAGAGTGAAAACACTGAAACATAGCTGTTATTCTATCAGTAAGATGGTTTTTCTTTCAAAAAGTTGGATGCTGCATTGTGGGAAGTCACTGCTGTTCACGGCAACCACCTACACAGAGTTCTAGTTCTTGTCTGTTAGCAGAAGTAACAAAAGAAATCCTTGAGCTTTCAGCCTTCAACTCTCAAATTTGAACGACATTTATAGAATATATAGAAAATTCACTTTTATAGAGAATGTCTAAAGGGACTGCTTTGGCATTTAGCAAAAGGCAGTTGGTGGAAATCATTTGGCTCTCTGAGAAAATTTTTGTGTCTAATTAGATCCCTCTAAAATGAAAAAATTACATTTTTGCAATTCTTTTTAGATCTCTTCATACCTTTGTTATGAACAGTAAGATTTTATTTCTTTTATTTGAATTATTTTTAATGCTGTCAGCTGCAGTTTTTAAGTAAAATCTGTGAAACTCAAAATCTGTCAAATGGTCAGAATTTTACAGAAGTCTAATTCCATTTCGGTATTAAAAAAAACCCTGCAAGCATTGCACCTCTGCTGAGGCATTATGGTGTCACTTATGATACTCTCATGTGGTCAGTATCATGACTTAAAAGATAATGGATTAGAAATTTTGCATTTTTGTAAATTTGGTGTTGAAACAGCTGAATATTGGCTGAGGTTTCAAAACCATTATTCACAAACCAGCAGAGAAAATTCTAAATCCATTTATTATTATTACAATCTAGGACAGTGTTTCCCAACCCTGGTCCTCAAGGCTCACTGCCCTGCATGTTTTAGGTATTTCCTTGCTTCAGTCCACCTGATTTCAATTGATGACTGATTAACAGGGGTTTGTTGAACTGCAATCAGTTGAATCAGGCACATTAAAGCAGGGAAATCTCTAAAACATGTAGGACAGTGTGCCTTGAGGACCAGGGTTGGGAAACGCTGATCTAGGACAAACCCATTTCACAAAATAAATAATGTTTTTGTTGATATTTTATCCTTTTATTTGACCATGAGAAAAGGGTCATTCAATTTCCAAAACTCTAGACCAAGGTGCACTGGGGGATACTCGTCGCTTCTCCAAGGCCTCGCTTTCAGTCGCTGCTTCAGTGTCTCTGAAATATAACGGATTTCTATGAGAGTTGAAGAGGTGAAGTGCTTGCAGAGGAAATTGTGTTGTAATTTGCTTGTGACTTTTTAGAATACATGCATGAAAAACTCAAGATTTCTTGATTAAAGTTAAGAAGCAAGCTATTTGCCATGCGCCATCATGCTGGCTAAGTGTGTTTTGTTTTTTCCACGTTGCCCAATTATATCACATATTATCTCTTAATCAAAGTGTTTCATTAGTGCAGATGACTCTTCTGCTTTTCATTTGCACTAGCATCACAGATTGTCACTTCGTATTTGTAACCATACAAGGGAACCTTTGATGTGCTGCTTGATAAGTTGAGTGTATTTATTTTTGTTTCTTAGAGCCTTGGTTTACGGTATGTGAACTGTTACTATATGTCTTTTGTATCTCTGCTCTTAAACAATAATAATCTACTAAATATCATATATCATAGGGTTTTAGACTAACGCACATTTATGCTTGGTGAGGAGTAAATGGAATCATAGAGACTTCTGATGTTAAATTTAAATGTCTCACAAGTATGAAGAGCATTAACAGCCCTGTTTAGTCCACTTTAATCCAGCCCTAGTTTGTTTTCTGAGAGAGTCTGCTTTGATTGAGGATGCTTAATCAACATCTGATACAGACCAAAAAAGCAAACTCTGGTCCGTCCACAAACCTCGGCCTCAGTTTGAAGTGAACTCTGGTGCGAACGCTAATTGGACAGGAGATCGCTCCAAAAGCAGGAAGCATACTATAGTGCAGGGCATTGTGAGTAAATGCAACCAAAACAAACACAAATCTATCTAGTGGGAGAAATGGCTGTGGGCTTTGGCCAAAGACAAAAGAGAAATCTCCAACCACTAACGTCTCATTTGTTTACATAAAGCAGACGTGAGGCTGGGGTCAAAGTTTACTGTCGAGCTTTACAGTTAGGCTCTACTTTATCTTTTATGTCACATAAAATACATTTAGGGTTAGATTTTTGTCAACCAAAACTTCTATTTTCTCCTTTTGCTTTAAGAAAGTCTGAATCTCTGGGTTTGTCAGGAATTTAGCAGCAACATAACTGTTTTTGTTGGTCCAACTGAGCAAGAGCAAGATTAATGGGAGTAAAATGGTTAAATAAGCTCCATTTCATCCAAATGTCAAGTTTGCTAAAGAGATGGAGTAGGAAGAGGAAAAAAGTAAAGTGCTAAAGAAAACTGTGCCAGGAAAAGCAAAACTCTTTAAAAACAAAGAGCAAGAATCAGAAAATGATGTCGCTACGATGAAGCTATCAACTTTATCCTGGCAGCCGGATGGCTGCGGTGCTGCAGGCGCGATGTGACTTCCTGTTTGTTGCTGCATAGAGGAAGTAAGAGGCCCCTCGAGGACAGTCTGAGGTGTGAAGCAGAGTTGGGTATTTTTGTTTGGTAGAACAGGATGATTCAAGTGTGAAAATGGATGCATATGCATTAAGCTTTAACATGTGTGTTTATAGCTGTGTTCTTGCTAACTTCTTCACTTCTGTTGTTTTTGGCATTAAATAAAAAGCTGAAGTCAGAGACTATCTTTTTATTTGATTTTGTTATCTTCAAACAGTCTTAAGAAGTAACTTCTAAAGGTTTCATTTAGAAGTTTAGAAATCAGGCAGAATTTGGATGGGGGAGTAGCTATTTGGGATTTCTTTGGTCATGTGATTGTGACAGTGATGTAGCACAGCATTGTGGGATATTTTACTGAAGCAGAGCAGCAGCATCTGCAGTATAGTCATTTTTTAAAACATGTTGAAAGAGTAATCAAATAACTATAATGGTAAATACAGATTAGCAACCATAGATAAAATATTAATATTGGTTTTGGCCTAGATTTTCATATATAATTTTATTTTTGTTGCAATAAAGACCAGAAGTTGTTATTAGAATGTTTTTTGTCCCCATCAACCAGCTGTAGTGTGATGGTTTCAGGCTCTTCCATTACTGAGGAGCAGCAATATATTTTGGCGGTTAGAGGATTTCTATTTTTTGTTTTTGGCTAAACACCATGAGCCATTTCTCCCCCAAGTGCTATCTTACCACGTTTGTTTTGGTTGTATTTACCCAGAATGTCCTGTGCTGTACTCCACTCCCTGCTTCTGGAGTGGTCTCCGGTACCCTTAGTGTTCACATATGCATTCAAACTGAGCCAGAGTTCACTTCAACCAAACCCAGACCGAGATTTCTAGGCAGATCGGTCTTTCTTTTTTTTTTTTTATCTGCATCAGAGTTCGATTTGCATTCACATGTACCCAAACAAACCAGACTTTCTAGACAAATTAGAGTTGGATTAAAGCGGAATAAAAATGTCTGATGGCAATTTATCCTAACGCAGCTCTGCAAGGAAGAGTGGGCAAAATATCACCTAGCTTGACTTGTTACAGCAACGGTGACACAACCAGTCAGTAGCTTTAGAGAACAATTACTGTTTCACACAGTCAAGTTGGTTTAAATTGCTCTTTTACGTCATTAAATAAAATCGTCATCCATCCATCCATTTTATTACACCCTTATCCCATTGAGGTCAGGAGGAGTGCTGGTGCCTATCTCCAGTTGTCAACGGAGGAGAGGCGGGGTTCACCCTGGATGGGTCGCCAGACCATCGCAGGTGAAATCATTTGAAAACTCATTTTAAACAATTTTGGTTATCTTACTGATATTAAAATGAAAGGATGTTAATCCTTTTAGTGTGACAAAAGACAGAGGGGTTAAAACTTTAACATTTGTGTTTTTTGTTACGAATATGATGTTTATTGTTAATATGACATAATTGGCTCACCGTAAGCCCGAGTCCAGAGCAGTTTGTCAGAAACTAGACTGAGAATATTTACAGACTAAATAGAGAGAACCAGGTTTTAGGGAACTTATCCTTCAAGTTCCTGCTCACTTGAACAGAATATTACATTGTGTTAGCTCCACTTTAAACCGTTTGCACTGATTACCTGTGTTATCTTACACTTTTCCTGAATAAAGTCTTTGCTCACATCTTTTCTTTGCAGTTTAAATTTACTAGAAACTAAGAATGAAGCATATCAAGAAAATTGCATTTTAAGCAGTTTTTCAGATGAGAATTAATTCTATCATTTGTTTTTTTATTGGGAGGGTTAAAATTAAACAGTAAAAGCTGAACGAAGATGCTTCTACGTCACATAAATTTAATGCTGGATTCCACTGTCAGTACTCCTGTCAATCAGTAAGCCCTTTAAATATTCGTTTACATTCTGTCAGACATTTCCTCTAACATGTTGCTAAAAATCATTTAAGGAACTGAAAGCAACTGTTGTGACAACTGCAGAAAAGTTCTCAGGCTTGAACTCTGTGATGTTGTAAAGAACTTGCAGGTTTCCTCCATACTAGCAGGTCAGTTCAGGTAAAAAAGAAATGTTTAACCAAAAGGAAAATTAAACATTGTCTAACTTGTCATTCTGGTGTTTGTGAAGCGTTGTAGTGGATGGTGATGCTTTGGGCAGGAAGGATCTCCAGTAGCAGTCAGTCTGTCATGCTAACGGGTCAGACAATTGGAACTAACATTAACAGAGAAACACTGTTAAAAAAACATCTGCATACTTTACCGTAATAAACCATAAAATAGTGACAGAAAAATCTGTAAATTATAAAACAATTAAAAACTGTTGATTTGATGTGAAGTTGCCGTAAATAAGCTGATCTGTGATTTGCTCAAAATTCTACATACAATATTTATAGAACTTCTTCTGCAGCTTTAAAAGTGTTAGGGTCAAACAGATTTATTTTTTAATTACAAGAATAAAGTCATAATATTAATAGAAGAAAGACACAATATCAGAAGTTGTAAAATTAGAAAAAGTTGTTATAATGAGAGCAAAGCCTTGATAAAGTTATCAAGATAACTTCTCAACATTCCTCATTTTACCTTTTATTTTTTTATGTGGGAGTTATAAAATTACAACTTCATTCTCAGAATATTGCGACTTAATATTATGACTGGTAATATGATTTCATATTATTATGGGGGGGGGTTTCTTGGATTTTTACAAACTTTTGTAGTATTTGGACATTTTTGTCACAAATCCGTGTACATTTAAAACTTTGTCTGACTTCATTTTTGCAATATTATGAGTTTATTCTCATGAAGACCTTATTCTGATGATAAAATTTTTTCTCAGTCATTCCCTAGTACTCCGTCATAACAACATGCCCATCAGTGTTGAGTGGAAATATTTGAAACTGCTTCAGTTCTTTTGTTAGTGACTGATTGTTGCAGCCATTTTTCAACCAGCAGCTCTTCAAAGTTCAACAAACTGAGAGACTGTCTTCTCTCAGTAATATAGTCTGCTCACATCATTGTTTTCTCAGGCATTTCATTTAAATTACTGTAACCTCAGGAACCGTATGATGGAAAATTGTAGTGGTTTTAAAACCTTGATGTGAGTTCTCACTCACACTTCATTCACACTTTTCAATCTTTTGAACATGTTTTGGGTTTTTTTTCACCAGGGTGATTATTATAACATTTCTAGATCAATCCAAAGCTAATTCTCCAAATTTTTAGGACTTTAATGGACATGTTGAGTTTGTGAAGAACCCCTTCAGTGTTTTTTGTTGATTTGGTGGATTAAAAGAGGAAAAAAACATTCATCATTACCATTAAACATGAGCGCAAAATGAGAAGTAAGAAACCGAAACATCCACATATTGTGATGAAGTTAGTTTCTGTTTAAATGCTGACTGATATTCTTCTGAGTCTGAAGAGATTTCCTCTGTACTATCAGATGGTTTCACTTTTTTCTGCCCCTTGGAAGTAGGTGTCTCAGATTCTACTGTACTCTTTAGTCAGACGGATTTAACTCTAGATTAACTATAGTTTGAGCACCTTAAAATTGGACATGGTGATTTGAATGCAGCGTTTGGTGACGATGTGTGTATTCTGTGACAGGTTGAGGAATCCAACGCAGATAGAGACCAGCTAAGAGCAGAAGATGCCAGCCCCGCCTCCCCCCCCACCCCCAGGGCCGCCACCTCCACCCACTCTGGCTCTGGTGAGTTTCTGTTCCTCTCAGATGTCATGCTCAGCAGAGACATCTTGTGGACAAACTCAGTTTATGGAAGAATCGATGTATGGATTTGGACTTAACAGCTGTAGCCTGAAAAAATATATTCTCTAAAAACAAATTAAAGCTTCAATGTTGAAGCTGTTTTTTTTTTATGTGCAAGGCCATTATTTTAGGAATGTGATGATATCAAGGATTGGATCTGAAAACGGTAAAAATGTGACACATTGAGATTTTTTTCTTTCTGGTTTCATTTATTTATAATAATAATTTAACTCAAGAATTCATATTTGATTTAGTTTAATTACACACTGATGTATTCTGTGGGTTTCTATTAATTGGAATTATTGTATCTAATGGACAGAAATCCAAAGTTCAGTTTCTTAAAATATTGTAATATTGAATAAAATCAATTAAATATATATATATTTTTAATAAACATATAGCATTTTTATAACAGAAAGCAACATAGTTACTGGATTATGCTATAAAATGTCACTATGTGCCTGGAAAACTTGTGATACTGGCCCTTTAAAGATTTTGTGCATCTGTCCACTCCCATTATTTTAACAATGCTGATATTAATTACATTTTAATTAGAATTTTCTAAATAATTTCTTCTGCAGCTTTGGTCATTTCTTCCTTTGAATATTTTGGGTTGTTTGTGTTTCAGGCCAACACAGAGAAGCCGACTCTGAGCCGAACAGAGCAGCAGGGACGCGGCGCTCTTCTGTCCGACATTTGCAAAGGCGCCAGACTAAAGAAAGCCGTCACAAATGACCGCAGTGGACCCGTTTTTGACAGTAAGTCAGCGCATCTCATTGGCATCAACATGTATGGCTGTATCCCAAGGAAAAACCAGCTAATTTCCATCATGTCTCCTAGATTAAAAACTATTTATTCTGATGTTCAATAAGTCAAAAAAAAAAAAAAAAAAAGTCTTTGCATTTCTATATGGAAACAAAGATTATTTTTTAACTTGTGCATTTCCTAGACCCATTTTAAGTATTCATCATATTGAGAAGTGCATAAATGATCTTGGACAGATGTAATTTAAAAAATTTTTTTTAAATGAATGCTCATCTAAGATTTTTTGAGGCACCAATCACATTTCCATCAAAAACAAACTTGTTGGTTGAGTAAAAATAATTTCAAATCAAGACATGCCACGGTATGGATAATTTTGTGCTCAACTGTATGTAAGAAAAGAATAATGAAAACAATCTTCTACTTCATGAACCTAGCACTTTTCTTTGAACGTCATAAACCTTAATCGTTAGCATTCTGAACAGCCGTCTGTGTCTGAGCTCAGCGTGGTGAGCAATCTGGGATTTTCTACGGTAAGCTGTGCGAACTGCCTGGATTTGTTATTTTAGAATAGATAATTTCCTGAAACAAGAATATAAAATAGGGCTGTCCCAATGTTTGGTTAAAAAGCCTACTTGGAAAATTTCTTTACTGACTTGAATGAGCTTCTATCTCTCATACGCATTGATTATGATTGTTTAGTAATTGTCGGTGATTTCAACATTCATGTTGACAACACCCAGACACAGGGGGAAAATGCTCTTTAATATATTAGAGAATTTTGGTCTAACACAACATGTCAAACAAGCAACACACACTCAAGTACACATACTGCAACTGACTATCAGTAAGGGTGTGAATATTTCCAATGTCTCTGTAACTGATGTCGCCCTGTCTGATCACTTCCTGTTATCTTTGAAAGTTATTTATCCGTTAACCCACTTGGACAAACAGCTACTGTCACAAAACGTTCTTTCACAGAAAACACAGCAGAAACATTTAATCAAATCTACTCTTCTTCCCTGCCCTTAAGCTGTAATGATGTAGATAAGTTGGTAGATGATTTTCAGTCTAAAGTTTCAGATATCATTGATTCCATTGCCCCCATTAAAGTGAAGGTTGTCTCTGGTAGGAAGAAATCTCCATGGGGAAATGCACAAACAGTTTGATCTGCAAGACAACTCTGCCGTAGGGCCGAACGTAAATGGCATGAAACTCAACTTCACGTTTATTATGACATCTATAAAGAAAGACTACGTAACTTTTACCCAACACTAAAACATGCCAGGGAGGCTGTTTTTGCAGATGTCATAAACAAAAACATTAACCATGCTCGAGCTTTATCTGCGACAGTTGACAAAATCACAAATCCTCCAGTGACCGAACCACCTGAATTTCAATCTAATGCCACCTGCAACAAGTTTTCCAGCTTCTTTTCAGAGAAAATTAAAAAAATCAGAGGATTAATCTGCACATCCACTGTAAAGCCAGTACCAATGCTGTACCAAATCAAATGCAGGAAAAATGACCCAATTTTAACTACTTAATTATAAAACCCTAAAAGAAATTATAAGTCAGTTTGGCTCAAGTTCCTGCTGTCTTGAAATCCTACCCACACATTTCTTTGAGAAGGTCCTGCCTGTCGTTGCTAATGATCTGATCCAAATAGTAAACTCATCGCTCTCATCTGCATAGTTATGGTAGCTATGAGTTGGGTCAGACTCTCTGCCCCAGTGCTCAGCTGGTTTAAATCTTACATAAAGAACAGGAATTTCTTTGTTTCAATTGGAAACTTCTCATCAAAGAGGTCAGAGGTCACATGTGGGGTACCCCAAGGTTCAATCCTAGGACCCCTCTTATTCAATATTTATATGCTCCCACTTGCTCAGGTTATATCAGGAAATATTAGCTACCATAACTATGCAGACGATACACAGCTCTACATTATGATGTCCTAAGGTGACTCTGAACCCATCCAATCGCTGTACAGATGATTAGAACAGATAAATGTGTGGATGTGCCAAAACGTTCTCCAGCTGAACAGAAACAAAACTGAAGTCATTATTTTTGGACCTAAAGAGGAACAATCTAGAGTCAATGCACAGCTTCAGTTATTACAACTAAAACCTAGAGATCAGGCCCGAAACCTGGGTGTAGTGATGAACTCTGACCTCAACATTCAGAACCACATAAAGACAGTTACAAAGTCGGCCTTCTTTCATCTGAAGAACATCTCCTTGATTAGAGGACTAATGTCTCAACAAGATCTAGAGAAACTCATCCATACGTTTATCTTTAGTCGCATTGATTATTGCAACAGCGGATTCACAGGTCTATCTAACAAATCAATCAAATGGCTGCAGCTGATCCAGAACGCTGCTGCTCGCGTTCTCACTAAAACCAGGAAGATAGAGCACATCACATCAGTTTTAAAGTCCCTCCACTAGTTCCCTGTAGCTCAAAAAATAGACTTTAAAATACTGTTGATAGTTTACAAATCACTGAACGGCTTAGCACCACAATACATTAATGATCTCTTGTTGTTGTACCAACCTTCTAGACCCCTCAGGTCTTCTGTTTCTGGTCTGCTCTGCATCCAGAACCAGAACCAAACATGGAGAAGTAGCATTCAGCTTCTATACCCAACAAATTTGGAACAAACTTCCAGAAAACTGTAAAACAGCTGAAACACTGACTTCCTTTAAATCTCGACTAAAAACGCACCTGTTTAGAGTCGAAACGTAATCAATTATGAATTTAATGATGGTACTTGACTTATTGTAGTTTTGATTGTTGATTTTATGTTGCATGACTTTGTGTTTGTGTGTTTGATGTAAAGCACTTTGAAATGCCTTGCTGCTAAAATGTGCTATGCAAATAAAACTTGATTTATTGATTGATGCATTGAACCAAGCATGAGGGTTGCGCACCCCATCTCCTTTGCTGCCTGTTGGCCTCAAACTCTTATTTCCAAATTATGATGTCTCTAAATTTTTGTAACTTTCAACACTTTTCACACAAAAACACTGTGAACTGCCCCAACACCCCCACCACTAGGCACAGCAGTGTTTGCTGGAGGAAACCCGGTACAACCTTTTCTGATGCATAAAAACAGTATGTCTTTCTTTTTATTTGGAAAAGCCCAATACCAATACCATGGCACAAATGACCAACTCCTTCCCTATGTTGGCTTTTAGTGCACTTATTTTATCCCATATGTCCAGTTTGAACCTTATAGAAACAGACAATACTACTATCATGCATTAAGGTAGTTTTTCTTTCTTTTCAGAACCCAAAGGAGGAAGTGGAGGCAGTGGTGGAGGAGGAAGTGGAGCTGGTGGTGGGGGTTTTGGTGGTGGGTCTCCTGCTGGTTTAGGAGGCCTTTTTGCAGGAGGGATGCCAAAACTGAGGTCTGCATCAAACAGAGACAATGGTAAGAAAAGATGTGAAGAGCAAAAACTATGACAGAAAAAGATCCTCATTAGGTTTAAAGACACAAACAGTTTCTGATTTTCGTTCCCAGACTCAGGACCCAGTCGTGGACCCGTTCTTCCTCCAAGTTCCCGTTCCGGTGGACCCAGCCCTTTTGGCGGTGGTGGCAGTCCATCCGGACCACCTAAGCTGCCAGGCATCCCCGCTGTGCCTCGTGGCGGCGCCCCTGATCTCCCAAAGGGCCGTCCTAATTTCTCATCCAGACAGGACACGCCAGGTGGACCACCTCCTCCAGTACCCAACACCCCCAGGCCACCCCAGAGCCTCCAGTCTCGTGGGGGGCCCTCTCCACCATTGCTCCCCGGACCCAGGCCCAGTCACGCCAGCTCCCAAGTGCCGCCCAGTGTTGCACCAGGGAGGCATGGGTCTTTTCCTCCCCCTCCCCCTCCAGGGGGCTCCTCCGGTGTGTCTCGGTCGAGCTTCTCCACGCCCCCTCCTCCGCCTTCAAACAGCAGCCGACCTCCATTACCTCCAGCTCCACAAGTGAGGCCTCCGCTTCATGACGACCGACCACTGCCACCGCCTGCCCCTGTAGGAGGTCACCGACCATCGATGCCCCGCGACATGCCCCCTCTTCCCCCGTCCGTCAACTCCAAACCTTCTGCCTTGCCTTCCTCAACGGGTCGCTCTCCGGCCGGCAGCGGGGTGCCCCCTCTGCCTCCGGGACGACCGGGCCCGCCTCCAATCCCGCCTGGCCAAGGAGGAGGAGAGGACCAAAACACACCCCGCCTGCCCCAGAGGAACAGCTCACTCAACAGGTAAGATTTGGGAAAATAGTTGATGGAAATGCTTAGGACTGGATCAACAAATCAGATTTATTGTTAAACTTTGGCTCCAAACATCCATTAAAATAAAAAAATCGACAATTTTAGAATTGCGCCGCTGAGGGTGGGAACACGTTGGAGCAGCTCAGTACTCTCATTGAGATTTTTTTCTCTTTTTCAAGCATTCATTCCTGTCTATTTGGAGGAAAATGGCTTTTTTTGAACAACTGTTCCTTCTTGTTTGGATATTACGTAGTTGGAGTTATTTTGTTCAATATTTATCATCTCTTTGCTCCTTAGTTATTACGTGTAACCACAGCAACAGGGTGGTTTATAACAAGGAGCAGCTCATCAACATTGGAAAAGCCGAAATAATACCGCAGCTGAAGCCAGAAATCACAGAGGCACTGAAAAGGAAGGATTATGGATGGAGAGCAGGAGCATAGAAGAGAGAAATGTTGGGGTGGCAGCATCAGACCCAGGGACTTAAAAAGGCTCAATAGCCTGATAATGAAGGCTGGTTCTGTTCCAGTTCTGTTCTGTTCTGCGACAACTGTGGAGCCTCTGGAGATGATTATGCAAAGAAAGATTATTCATAGGATGAAAAAAATTATGGACAACCCTGAACATCCTCTTCACGAGAGTGTCTTGGGAGAACAAAGTGTTTTCAGTCAGAGGCTTCTTCGGATTCACTGTAATACAGACCACTACTGGAGATCCTTCCTGCCAACAGACATCATCATCTACAATAACTCTGAAGTTTTTGAATTAATGCGTTACAACAACATTTAATTTCCCTTAAAGCATTTTTTAATTGAATTAAAAAGAAACTATTACAGCACAGTTGTGTCCAACTTTTTGTCACATAGGCCAAATAGTCTAGTCAGAATTACTTGCAGAAAGAAATTTCTAAAACAGTTGAAAATGATATCAAAGCCTTCTTTGCCATTTCAACAATAAACTAAGCATACAATAATTTAAACAAAAATAGTTGTACTTTGTGTAAAAATTGGATGTGTAAGTCATAATCCCAGAAATTCTAAAGACTTTTGCTTGTTTGGTGTTTAAGGGACAGTATCATGTAAAATCAATTTTTTTTAGCTTTGCATCTTGCTATCATTTTTGCAACCATACATCTCAAAAGCCCTGGGTTGACCTAAGCCCGCCTTCAAGACTCAGCCCCTTCCCCACTCAGCTCCTTCAGACTAGTCAGCTACAATAAACAGATACCTGCTGGAACTGCTGAGCTGCTTCTCAGAGAAATGCTGGTAAGAACGTTAAAGTTTAATGGAGAAGCTATGTTGGGATGACTTCCTGAAGGCAACGCTTCAGAAAGAGCAGGAGTTTTTAAATAGACAGAGACCCAATTTCAAGGTGTTAAATATTGAAGTCAAATTTCTTTTAATTTGACTGTGTATATGTAAAAATATATACAGCATTTTTGTAGCAACTGAAGGTAACATAGTTGAGCTATAAGATGTCACTGTATGCCTGGAAACGCATAATACTGCTCCTTGAGGACAAAATTATCAAAATGGGTGCTTTTTTTTTTTTAATCACCTCCAGCCACACTCCAGCACCCCCTTCTGGTCGAGCAGGACCCCTCCCTCCTCCTCCAAACGAGAGACCGCCATCTGTTGGAAGAAACCAGTCGTCATCACGCACAGGTAACCCACCAGTTGTCACTTCTTTTCAAGCAATACATAAGAAATATTGTAGAAAATTGTTGTTTATGTTTAATGAATAAAATTCATTCTTCCTCCAAAGGTCCTCTTCCTCCACCGCCTCCTTCAGGTCGCAGCATGGGCGTAGGCAGCCTAAGAGCAACCCAAGCTGCCCCCCCCATTGGTCGGCCGGGCCCGGAACCTCCTCGTGGCGGCCCTGGCGGTAGGCCTCCCCTGCCACCAGACAGGCCCATTGGGGGACTACCACCTCCACCACTGATGGGGAATGGCTTCCAAAACTCTCACCACAACCAAATGCAAGGTCTGTAAACCTGTCAATGTGCTAACTTTAGTTTGGAGAAAGACTAAAAAATTAAAAGGAGCAATATAAATTGAAGAGTAAAGTTGAATAACTCCAGTGTAATACTCCTGATACCACGAGAATCTGTTCATATTATGTCACAAGTCCAATGTACAATACCCTTTTCTTGATTATTTACTAAAAAACTTTAAAAAGCATGCATGCTTCCATTTCACAATTATAAACTACTTTGAGCTGGTATTTCATTTAAAGTCCTGATTAGATAGAAGAGGGTTAGAAAATGTAAGTAAGAAAATGTGGACAGAACCCTTAGGGCAGGGGTGCTCATAAGGTCGATCGCGATCTACCGGTCGATCGCGGGAAGGTTTTGAGTTGATCGCGGCAGCAGGTGACAAACTGAACGCCACCAGGAAGCTGAGACCAGAACTTCCTGTTCTGACGGGCTTATCAAAATATTCACTAAGATCCAAAACGTTTGCAGCTTCATTAAATAATAATAAAATCAACAAAACGTGTTAAAATTGATAATCTTAGTAATTATTGTTCAACA